>JAUZNJ010027373.1:0-16615 GCA_034780135.1 Jordanella pulchra | reverse complement strand
AAAGAAAGAAAGAAAGAAAGAAAGAAAGAAAGAAAGAAAGAAAGAAAGAAAGAAAGAAAGAAAGAAAGAAAAGAAAACAGAAGAAAAAGAAAGCTTTGTGCATTTGGGGTGATGTTATATTGACAGACAATGTGACAGATGTTTCTGTCACATCATCTTGATACCAGAAATTGAAACAGTGACTTTTACAGATTGCAACAGTTGAAATGATCCAGCTGTCTGCATCTACCCACGTTTGTGTTTCTCCAAGTAATGTGATTACTGTTTTCATTTAAAACAAACAGGTTTGTTCTCTGCTCTTCATTTCCTCTACACAAAGATCATACCTGCCACCTACTATGTGCAGTACTTTTACATATTCTGGCTGCCTTTGAGATGTGCAAGGTAAATCCATTTTGGTCCACTAAACTCTTCATGCTGAAAACCAGCAATACTTGCAAAATCTGAACTTAAATAGAGAAGTCTGCACCACTATTGCACCTGTTATCCACTGTGCACACACTCTTAGAGATCACCTGCAAAAGGCCCTCAGGTTGCACATGCAATTTTTTGGTTTCCATGAGCAATTTAGAGCTCCCTATTTGGGATCTTATAGGTTAGGCTGAATGGGCTCATTAGACTCAAAGTATGGCTCTGTTGCTATTTTTTGTATCATTGCTTGTGTAACCATCACTGGCAATCAAAGGTTTAAGTGAAGACTCCACTGTTCCACCCGAGTCTTAAAGCAAGGAAGTCACAGCCTCATATTGGCTAAATTATATAAGAGTTTGCCAGATTCTTAGCATTAGGGTGTGATGTAGTCATTACAGGATCTGTGTGTGGCCAGCTGGCTGATGATTTGCAGCAAAAGTTCACCTAGGAAGGAGAGGATCAGTGCTTTGCACCAATGGTTTATTGCCATGTACATACTGGACAGGTCTTTTGCAAGTTTGCAAAGTTGGCAGAGATCACCAGACTTCAGCTTAGAAAAAATCCTCTGATTTAGTTTAACTATCCAGAGCCTACAGCAGGATTGATAATCAGCTTGTAAAAACTCTTCATGTTACTCTGTAAAAAGCAGGACAAAAACAGTCGTTGTATATGTGCAATCGATATATTTAGCTGAAAACTAATATTCAGTTTAGTGTTTATTCAAAACCAGCTTGTTCATCTAGATCTAGATTTATGTATTTATGTATTAAAATCATGATTCATATTACCAGTATTAAAATACTGAATCTTCACTTTTTGTTGTATTGTATACAGAGAAATAATACTTTGCCCCTCCCCGACGTATTACTGTGCACTACAGCTAAGATGTCTGAATAGAGGTTATGAAAGTTATAAACAAAAGGCCAATACTCTGTACAGCAGGCACTATATCTGGCACATTTGTTCTATATTCTTGGTTTAGTCCAGGGGTCACCAATGCGGTGCTTTCAGCATCTTTTCCAAACAAAAGAACTCACCAGTGGGCTGAGTTTGAAATTTTTATTTTATTCTGTTGCCTTTCTTTGTTAATCATTTATACAGCATTACATCACATTATTCATATAGAGGATCAAAGTATTTATAGAGACTTTAAAATTAAAATAACTAAAAGAAAACTAGAAATGAAAAAAAACAACAAAAGTATGTTTGTTATGTATGAAGTTTAGGTGAACATGGACTCCTCCAGTTCATAGGTCAGCATGGGTAGCCCTTCCAATAGCCCTCAGCCTTAAAGAGGTTGGTGAGCCCTGATTTAGTCTATGTATACATCCAAATAATCATAGATAAGGGTCATTAATTTCATAGCATTAAAAGTAATATGCTTATATTTCTCTTGCACTAGATGGAATCATTGTTGTTTTTCTGTTCAAAAGTAATAATGCAAATTGGATCAAGTTGTACATTTTTGTCTTAATAGGATTTTGTAAACTCTGCGACACAACACACCCTTGTTTTTTTACTCGGTATGTATAATGACATGATAATCTATTCCCATACATCTCACTAACAAAAGCAATTTTTGATTTTCATGAGTCTACAATCAAATAAGTATACAAAAACAAATGATCCACCTTAATTTGAAAATCTATACGGCGTACTTTTCCTGCCAAAACAGGAAAGAAACAAACCAGATGTTCCTCTGCTACAGCCTGTCAAAGATTAACACACACAACATACTACATTTAGGTTAACCAGCAGGCTGTGTAGGATTTTTTAGGACATGATTGGTCAAGCCAGAAGGAGATTGGGGGATTGGGATTACAATCCGTAGATAAATGTCTGATAGTGTCTGCGTGTGTGTTTTAGCTCAACTGGTATAATCTGTGCTCTTATAATAGAGATTACCACTCAAACACACCGGAGTGCCTGTGGTCTGATTTACCCTCGCTAAGCTCCAGTCTGGTGGATGTTTCCTCATAAAACTTCTGACCTTAAAACACCTGGATTTGAATAAGGAATATGAGCAAAATAAGGCAAGGGAGCTAAACACTAAGCATTGTATCATATTCAACATTGACTGCTCTTTATAAAGAAGAAAAAAATAGATAATCACAATTTATAAGTCAACTAGCAAAAACAGCAGCGAGACTAATATTCGGTCGGGTGAAGGCATAACATAAAGTCTCAACAATATAATAGGAAAAGAAATTAACAATACAATTGATTTTTTTTTACCTCTATAATTTATGAAAATACTTCATATGGAATGGTTAAAGAGTATCTTTAAAATAGCCTTTTTATTTGACTCTGTGAAACTAAAACATGATTTGATGTGCAGACTGACACCCCAGCTTCGGCTTCAGCTTTGATGCATCTATAAGCCTGTAGCCTATTTTCTTAAAATTACTTCACATCAGAAGTTCCCGCTCTGTTTTGCAGAAGTGATATCAAGCACGGCCATGTTAAATGGGCCCAACCTAGCAAACAATGGAAATGTTATATTCAAGATGGATTTTGTGGATACTTTGTGGATACAGACATTGTGTCTCCCCTCAGACACAATGGCAGCTCCACGTAAAGGGAAACAAATAAAAAATCATTTAAAAATAAACCTGGTCAAGTTCGAGAGCGAGCTACGAGAACAAGCTGAAGAGTGCTGCAGTTCTGTGTTTTAGCCACAGGTGGTAGTATAATTAGAAAACCCTGTAATGTCTCTTTAAGTAAATCGATACAAAAGAGACAAAATGAGGGGGAAATCATAAATAGACTTTATATACATAACGCTTTTTCCAGTCATGCCCAAAAACTCAAGGATCTTTACACTACAGTCACATTCACCCAATCCCAGTTTCTAACATAAAGACAGTAATACACTGACGCACAGATTAGTGGACAATTTGGGGAAAAAAAAACCCAAAAAGGATTAGATCCCTTAACAAGAGGCAGGTGAAATATTGAATCCAATCCACATTTTACACATTGCACAATGTAAAAATCTTTGGAGTGGTTGTAAACAGGCTTAGAAGTGTTTGTTTATGGTGTTATAAATGAACTTCATGTAAGTTTCCTTTAGGAATATTGCATTTCTTTAAACTTGTTTCAAATATTTTTTTCTGTGATCATTTAGCGAATCAAGCTCTTTATCTTCATGATTTAAATCCTTTCAGCCACTGCCTTTAACTTTGTGGCCGTGCACATTTTGTGTATAATACAGTAGCGGTATGCTCAGATGATGCCTGGCTGAGGTGAGCTGTATATAGTTCATACAAGAGATTAAAACCTCTTGTCTTATTGCTGTTTAGAGCTTCCTGTTACAGCTCTTTACCACTAACACTTCTCTGAACACATTTATTAAATGCTGAAATTATGTAAAACATTTGACTCCAGGGGTCCCCTCGTCCACTGGGTCTGTGGATCTGACACTGATGTGTGGTGACATACATCTCCTCTAACTACATACAGAGCCTTTGGCAGCTGGAGCAGAGAATGGTTGGTATGGAGAGTGTTTCCTAAATATGACCAAATTTTGCAGATTAGCATACTCTAATATTATCACTCTGGATTATGATGTAACAAACTGCAGAAATTCACAAAGATTATAGCTGCGCCCACAGCAGAAAAAAGACACATCTCTCACATGTGCCTTTAAATAAAAAAAAAAAATCATATTGAGTGAAAAACATGATTTCCAGCTTGTACTGCTAATAGCAGTTAGCCACCTCAACAATTATTCAATCACATTATTTTCAACTTCTAGATAAATGCCACCAACTTTCTTGTAACATCTTTCCCAGCTCAAAGATCTTTATTATTTTAATTCTTTAAGGGAAATTTGTAAACAAAAGGCAAAAAAGAATTAAATTAGGTAGAAAAGAGCGCCTGCACAGAGTTGTTATTTGGGAAATACAAATGTTACTTTGACACTGGGAACCTTTTTCATCAGACCAGCTAAACTCACCCATAGCATCAACTCTCCAACAGTAAAGAGGAGAAATATGTATGTTCTGGGCTTTAATAAAGAAAATAACAAGGAGAGTTTTAGTATTTATCCTTACATTTCGTCACAAAGTTCATAATTACTCCACTTTTTTTATCCATCCATCCATCTTCTCCCTCAGGGTCACGGTTGGGCCGGCACCTATCTCCGGCAGACTATGGGCGTAAGGCGGGGTACACCCTGGACAGGATGCCAGTCTGTCGCAAAGCAACACATAGACACACAAGGACAAACAACCATGCACACACACACTCACACCTAGGGACAATTGAGAGACGCCAATTAACCTAACAGTCATATTTTTGGACTGTGGGAAGAAGCCGAGTACCTGGAGAGAACCCACGCATGTGCAGGGAGAACATGCAAACATGGGTGAAATGAAAAGAAAGACCCCAGACTGGGACTGAACAAAAAACCTTTTTGCTGCAGGGCAACAGCACTAACCACTGCACCACCTTACAGCCCCCACTTATTTTATCTTCAGTTAAATAACTTGATGGTTCCTGCATAGATCCAGCACCTTTGACATGAGACACGATTTGTGAATACATCAGTGGCAACTGCAAAAGCTTGGGGCGCACCCTGGACATGCTGCTAGTCCATCAGAGGGTGGCATGGCAACACTAACTTCAAATGCACCACACTGTCTCTGTGCACAGTCGCCTGAGCAGGACCAACGAAGAAATTAAAGCCACAGCCAGAAAACATTAACATAGACCGAAAGAAGAGAGGATGTCTATGACATCACTTCCTTCTCAACATGCTGACTCATCAAACATTCAACAGCTGTTCCACTGAACTAATGGAAGAAGAAACGTGAGACAAACACAGAAACACACACATTGGTGCAGAGAGTGTTTCCTAACTAAGGTGTTTCAGCGCACAAAGTGAAGCTTCAAGCTGACAGAGTGACATCACTGAGAGGATGGCGTGTTGACGGCGAAACGTGTCTCAATTCTGTTAGATAACCAGCATCACCTTGACATTTAAAACACCGTGACATGTTTGATTTGATTAACGTTTCTTTCCCTCTCCTGCTGATGCCAAGAACTTGTGCATCTTCCTGATTGACCAAAAGTCGTGTCTACACAGAGCCAATTCCTTTGGAGAACAAACCTCCATCTTTTTTTCTTTTTTATATGTCGTTTACAGAATTTACTGTTTTTATTGCCTTTCTCTATTGAGAAATTTTGACTTTTTCAGTACTTTTGTTTTTACAGGACATCCTGACAATTGTTACTGAGATTTAGCTCTTAAATACACTATTCCTGACATCTTTGGAGTAAAACATTTTCCTCAGCACTCATGAGGGAGAAATAAATAAAGCTCCCAACCATATGCATAACATTGACTCTTAGAAAATGAATAAACACTGTAGTAGGTATATACCCTCCTAAAATCTCTGTACAGTTTAGAAATGTTGTGTTAGTGATGATGATGATGATGATGATGATGATGATGATGATGATGATGATGATGATGATGATGATGATGATGTAAAAACCTTCACCTTGGAAAACATTTGTTAAAATACTGTTTTTTTCAATGCTTTCTAGGTTAACATACCAGTTAACCTAACCGTTATGTTTTTGGATGGGAGTTAGCTGGAGGACCTTGAGATAACAGATGCATACACAGGAGCGAACATCCAAACTCTATGCAGAAAGACCCCACCCAAACCAGGAGTCAAACCCAGGACCTTCTTGCTACAAGGTAACAGGGTTATACAATGCTACACTTTGCTGATCGTCCAAAATTATACAGGAACAGCTTTAAAAAATACTGAAAGCTATGAAAGTGCATACACATCTCTGTGCAAACACCCCCCGTTATCAAGCATTTTCTGCATCCTCCATATTTCTTTGCACCTTAAATCCATGTAAAACATTAAAATACATACATCTTTAATCACAGTAACATAAATTTACCTGAAATAAATCCTGCAGGCTTTTAAACCATTTATTTTGCTAAATGTTTACCTTTCTTTGCATCCTGCTGGTGGTGCTAGCAAGATAAATGTGAGTCCTTATTTTTTCTTACATTACATTAGTTTCAAACCTTTTTTTTATTACTCTGACTGCAGATGTGAGCAAGTGTATACGAGTACATATATAGCCTGGATCAGCATGAGATTTTGTTGGTCTTATAAACTTAAAAAATATGCTGTGGCAAACAGAGAAGTATAACACAATCTAGCTGCATTTATCTACAGTAAGAAAAGTATTCATACAAAATCTTATTTCTCTTAATTACAATTAGAATAGTCATTTCTACATATTTCTCTCATATTATTTTCCTAAATTAATATACATAAAGATGTCAGCAATTTTTCTTATTGAGAGCAACTTTTTGGTTTTCTACTATTGTCTTGTGGTCAATTCTTAATTATGAATTGAACATGAATAGACATGAATTATGAGGACGAGAAATGAAAAGGGCATTCTCTTGTCTCCATCTCATATTGTTACTCTAAGGAAACAGGTACTCATAGATGAGGGGGTAAAACTTTCAAGAAATTCTGTTCAACTTTAAAAGGGTAAAATGTAGATTAAAGGTTGCATTTTTTTATTATTTGTGCAGCCTGTTACAAGTTACTAAAGAATAGCTAAAGGGGAACTGAAGGTAAAAAAATTAATAAAATCATTTCTGCACCAGAGCAGATACGTTTTCAAGCATTTCACATGCTTTGATGTGCACACCAGATATTTTATTTTTTGCACCACTTGGTTCATTTCTGTTTAAAGTTTGGGTTGCTAGTTAATGACTGATCGCTGTGTTGCTCGCTAGACATGATGATGTTGTTTCAATACAACAGTTGAAGCTAATTTAAGAGGTCTATGTCAGCGCAAGATGCATTTTAAAATATCTGTTGCACATGAAAAAGTATCTGACGTGCATGTAAATTTTTTTTCAGAAATGTCCCTTTAATGTCCCTATTAAGTTACTGCAATAAAACTATATTTAATTTCATAGCTTTCGCAAATCTTTAACTGGAAAATATTATAAATGGACGGTGCTGAATGTACTCATTATTTCATTTTCTCTTGGTTGCTTTATGAGTTGCATCTGAAATAAAATTTGTTATTTGGTGTGAGGTTATTAGAACAACAACCTAAACAATGTCACTGTAGTCATTCACTTCCTCAAGGTTGGTATTCACTTTCTAATTTGTAGTTATGATTTAATGTGACATTTTTTTTATTTGGTCACAGCCACAGGGTAGTCCCAGCGCTGCAACATTTGCAGGGAACTCCTTAGGGATGTGGGTGTCAAGATAGGGTCACGGTGGATTAGGCATCTACAACCACATCCCACAGATGCTCGGTCATATTTACATCTGGTAATTTTTGGATGCCACACCAAACCTAGGGCTCTATGTGCTGTCACAGGGGAGCAATGGAGATTCTGGCATGAATGGTGCCCTGGGTGAGCCTCTGTTTCCTCCTGTGACCCTCAACACAACCAAACACAAACTCATTCCCTCATTTAATCCCATTCTGCACGCTGGTATGTTTTTACCATCTCACTTATGAAATGCACCAGGCTCATCCCCTCATAATCATTGAGTGAGCAATTCTTTTTTTTTTTTTTTTTTTTTTTTTTTTTTTTACAAAGGATCAGGTTTATGTTGGTTTGGAAAGTCATATCCCCTTTGTTAAATTAAATTTAATGATTTAATAACCATATTCTGTTGGTACCTCATCTTTCAAAAATTAAAATGGATTTCATCTTCACAATTACCTAATATTTTTAAAAACTGAATAATTCTGCAAGTTATTAGTGACTATTTACTATATCTAAAAACATTCCTTTAAGTTTCATTTTAGTGTTTCATTCATTTTTGAGCAACCCTAAAGAAGAGGCGAATCAGTAGCCTGTAAAGATCAGATCGGTTCTCTGGTTGCTAGGTTAGTAATTATCACTTCAGTTTACTGTAATCTAACAATTGTTACTGTGGCAAAATACACAACAGAGGGCCAGAGCAGGATTTGATCCCCAGACTCCCAGGTGAAAGTCATGCATGCTGACCTGTCAGCCTTGGCTGGTGCTTGATCAATTGGAGGCTTAGTAACAGGAACTCACACTGTCCCATGACGATATGTTAGGAATTAAACTTTCCTGGTTCAGGACTACGGTTCCCATAAGCAGAGAACATGAGTTTCTGGATGTGTTTCTACCCCAATCGACCTCTTTCTGTGACATTCTGAACCCACCCCTGCAGCTCCTTTAAATCCACAGAAACACTACCTTTTCTCCCTCTTCATGCTTTACCTCAGGTCTGGACACACAAGGAGAGACCCAATCAAGCAGATCATCATGTTACATGTGGTGCAAACTCCAGAACCTCAGTCCATTTTTTAGGCATAAATGACTACTTCTCTCTTTTGAACGCTATATGCTAAAATCCCAGCATTGCTGGTGTCTGACACCTGTTAAAACAACGGATGAGGTGATTATTTATGCAACGACTGATTGTCTAAAAAGAGCAGTCTACCTTCCTTTTTGGTTAATAACTTGAAATAGACAGAGGCAAATGCTTTCTATGTGGTTACCCTGTTTGAGGCCTAACTCTGTTTAATTTATAAACTTAAGTTACTGACATTTATAGATGGTATAGACATCTTGAATTTTAACAGCCGGTTCAAGATGTTCAGCTACAAAGGTAAGCGGTTAATAACCTGGTAATTTAGCAAATTTTCAGTTATAATAATTTAACCAAAGATTAATTGCATGGTTTTTACCGTTCATTTGAATTACATATTACTTAACTACAACTCCCAGTTCTAGTTAATGATATATTCCTAATCTGTAGGTAAAATATCTGAACACTGTTGTGCCAAAATATAGTTAATTTATTCCTTTATACGCACTACATTTATCTTTATGATCCTAACTGAATTCAAACAAGCAACAAGTAATCCAATACAAAGCAAGTAGACATAACCAATAAGATCAAGAATGGAAATCTATTCTGTTTTACCATTTGAAAACTACAAATTAAATTAAATGTATATGCTTAGAAAGCTAGCTTTAAACAATGGCAGCTCCATTTTTTTTCTTCTCTTTCCTTTTTTGTTTTAGTCAGCTGAGTAAGCAGGTCACCTATACCATATGTTGACTGTTATGAACACAAACACCAGAACATACCATGGGATTTTAGCCGAAGCTGCTCAATGATAAAATCATATTTCTGCACGTCACTTTCCTACTTAGATTGCTGCAAACATTGTCTGACACGTGAAACTTCTCACCAGTTCCAGGAACCTCCCAGGTATTGTTTCATTGTGTATGAGTGTGTGTTGTTATAACCTTCACAACCTTAGTGTGTAATACCTCAGAGATGCGAGTCGTGAGCAAACATTTCATCACTGCTGTCCTATTTACACACACACACACACACACACACACACTCTCTCTCTGGTTCACACCAACTAATAACGTCTACTTTGACAACTTTACCCCTTATAAAAAATGCAAAGCTTGTTTTGTGTCTAATTATGTTTTTCATAATAATCATCCAATCACATTTCATTATTGTCGTCTATTCCTCTTTATCACATGACAGGCAATTCATTTTAAAAAATCCTCAGACAACATGGTGAGCAGGTGGAGACACACACACTTGCACACATACAGGTAGCTCCATAAATCACAGCAGACAGAATGGGAGTAATGAAGTGGCTCACTGTTAGCACTATGTACTGTAGGCACTAGCAAACTACCTTCGGCACATACTGCAAAGATCTATGTGTAACTGCTATGGTGACATAAAACTGCCTTTGAGGGGAAACAAGTTGTTTCACAAAAAGTTTAAGTGCAGAATCATCAGCCTCGAATCAAGACAAGTGGTCTAAATACGACATGGAGACTGGTTTTGATGGGGCATGAGCTGGTTTCAGGTATCGAGGTATAGTGAGGTTTAAAAAATTCACTTTCTTAAAATTTGCAAAATATTAACTAACAGGTGAAATTATTATATAAAGGTATATATTTATAGTGGGTTAGTTAATTCATTAGTTAATTAACTAACCCACTCTCCACAACAAACACACATCCTCTTACCGCAAACAAAGTACCTAATACCCAGTTCACATGGCAAGATTTGAAATATGTCGACTTATATTCATAATCTGACAGACTCTAAACATGATGATGAAGAATCTATGGCAATAGTTTGTGAACTACATTTTACAGCGATAAAACAGCACAAAAAGGGGTATTTCTTTCAACACAATGCTATGGTGAGTTGTTATGGTTTCCTCTTGGGAAACAAAATCTGACTGGCTACAAGGGATATTCAATAAGCTGTGTGCTTGTTTGTCCTCAGGAAACACCAAACACTGGGATAATGAGCTAAGACAATCCAACATGTCAATTAGAAGCAGATGCAAACAGATTAGATCGTTCTTTACATACTAAACACAACTAGAAAATCGCTTATGATTATCTTTAGAGCCCTCAACATAATCAGGGCATTCTTAAGATTTGTAGAAGGGGAGGATGCTGCTACCTAACAGGCCAGCACTGTGAGAATCCTGTTCTTTGATTTCTCCAGTGCCTTCAACACCATCCGCCCGGATCTACTGGGTGAGAAGATGACTGTGATGCAGGTGGAGGCCCCCATCGTGTCCTGGATCGTTGATTACCTGACAGGCAGACCACAGTATGTATGCCTGCAGAACTGTGTGTCTGACAGGGTGGACAGCAACACTGGGGCCCCTCAGGGGACTGTCCTCTCCCCCTTCCTCTACACCCTTTTTACCTCAAACTTCAACCATTGTACGGAGTCCTGCCACCTTAAGCAGTTCTCTGATGACTCAGCAATTGTTGGCTGCATTGAAAGGGGTGATGAGACTAAAAACAGGACTATGGTGGACAACTTTGCCACTTGGAGTGAGCTGAACCATCTGCAGCTCAACATGACAAAGACTAAGGAGCTAATAGTGGATCTGAGGAGGACAAAAACACCTGTGATCCCTGTTTCCATACAGGGGGTTCCTGTTGACACTGTGGAGGAGTATAAGTACCTGGGAGTGTACTTATCAATAAGTTGGACTGGATTAGAAACAGCGACGCGGTCTACAGGAAGGGCCAGAGCCGACTCTCTTTCCTGAGAAGGCTGAGGTCCTTTAAAATCCGTTGGGCGATCCTGAGGATGTTTTATGAGTCTGTTGTTGCCGGCACGCTCTTCTTTGTTGTCACATGCTGGGGTAGTGGGTTGAGGATCGCTGACAACAACAGACTGAACAAACTGATCAGGAGGGCCGGTGATGTTGTGGAGGAGGAGCTGGACACTCTGACAACCGTCACTGAGAGGAAGATGCTGTCCAGGCTTCAGTCCATCTTAGACAATGACTCACATCCTCTCCACAACATACTGGTCCAGCAGACGAGCTCCCTCAGCAGAAGACTCCTTTCACCCAGATGCACCACTGAGCGCCACACGAAATCATCTCCTGCTCAACAAGCTAATAAAGCTCTGGTCTCAGAACTTATCAAGAATCTCTAAGAACTTACAGCAGTTTAAATTAGTTTAAGATACCCCTATAAGGGTTACAACATTTAACAGCAGCGACAACAGCATTTAATTTCCCTTGGGGATTAAAAAAGTATTTTTGAATTGAATTGAATGTTAAACCAACAGATAAGTGCTATGTTTCTGATTGCAATTCTAATCTAATATCTAAGCCCTATGTCTCTGATTGTTTTGCTTAGCTTACTGCTAAGCCACATGTTTCGGATGCATTTTACAAAGCCAAAAACAAAGGTCATGTTTATAAAATCTATGTAAAATCAAGAGCCTAAGCCCCATATTTCTGATTGCATTGCTCATAACCTGCAACCTCTCTATGTCAAAGATAAAAGAATGAAAGACCACAGCTGTGTGAAATATTACTTTTAATTAAGAACAGATGTTGAATATTTGCTTCAACAGAACACGAACAAAGTTGTTAGCTGCTCATGACACCTGCCTGCTGCTGTCTGTCCACACATCCACAACACACAAAGAAGAATATTAGTCTATTTAGAAAAAAAATTACAGTTTGCGTGTGTGAATTTTGTTGTGCATGTTTGCGTATGTGTGTGTGTGCTCTCCGCAGGTTTCCAAACTAATCTGCCCTGACGTAACAACATGCTGCTTCTCAATCTGCCCACTGTTGGAGTCCTGGCACACAACAACACACATGCAGACATTGTGTGTAGAGATGCCGTCACAATCTATAAATAGGTAAAAATTGATTTATATGGAGGCGAAAAAAAACTAGTGTGTTACAGGAGGACAACTACACCTTTACTATTATACTAGTGGTTTAATACTCTGAATTTTTCTAAATTTTAACTTTCACATGCAGTCTGTCAGTTAAAAATTGACGTTAAGGTTGCCCCAGCCTAATACCAGGTTAATTTTTTAACATTTAAGTATTATGTCATGCAATGATTTAATGTTGTCCATCTTGTTAAGTATTACCATTGACCTACAGCTCAGTGGTAGATTTATTTATTTATCCAACAGCCATTTGTTTTCTAAATCCCACGAACGGGTTTATCCGCAGTATTAAAAGTAGGAGCAGAGCGTTTATCCAGTCGGCCACAGCCCTATCTTAAAACAACTCTGGCTCAGAGAGGTCACCTTTTTCATATTGTTTCAGAAACAATTTAATCTAGAATAAGCTGTGTCTTTGTAAAATTGTCATACATAACAAAAGATAAACATGTTATTGGACTAAAGTAAATAATCACAACTATCCATGCCTGCTCTTTATTTAACTTTATCTGCCTGAGTAGGTTTGCATGACTGTAGATTAAACCAAGCAGGTACTCAGTGGTAGTATGGTGAAAAAATTAAAGATAATTGTAGATGAGAGCACTATGGTTCAGTTCTGTTACAAAAACCAAGCAAGGAAATCTATTTTATTTCTATAATCCCTCAAAATGACGTTAAAAACATAAACTTGACAGAAAATAATTCTAGCCTTTTCTCCGTAATACCCTAAAGCCTGGCTAGAAATGCCTTCTGTCTAGTATATGTCAAATGGCCTAATGTAAATAGGGTGATAAAGCTGATTGGGAAGAGTCACTACTAATGTCTTTCTGAGCTGACATTGCTGTAGTACCAGTGCTGACATGATCAATGTTTCTAAGGTAGAGTCATTACCAAGACTCAATGCTGTGACATCGTGGAGACATGCTGAGTAACCAGGCATGATTTAATAAAAGCAGCCAATCAGCTTAACAATCATATTTTTGCAACTAAACTTAGTTTTTATTTAGGCCATTTGTCCCCTGATCTTGGTTCTGTATCGGGCTGAAATCCTGCATGTTTTAAATATGTCTTTGCTCTAACACAGCGTATGTAGGACATGTCAGCAAGTTTTGAAGAGACCTGGAAATGATCCATTCAGTCAAATCCAGTGTGTCAAATAAGGGAAACATCTGAAACCCAAAGCCCGAAAGGACTAAATTTAGACGTCATGGTTATATTTGGACAACCATTAAAAAGACACTGAAGATTTTTATGCATACCTACAAGATGGTCGATGTGTATCTTTGTTGTTCTTTTTGTCATTCTATAAAAATGTTTTATATACTAGAGAATGAGACACTTCAGGCCTGCTTTGAAATTAGATGATTTGCTGAAGAGAAACAAGTTCCCTCCATGTCTGCTGGATAACTTTACTACACAATAGAGAGCATCTTGACCAATAGATTTAGAGTCTGGTATGCAAGCTGCACTGCATCAAAGAATGAAGAGCTACAGACTGTTATTGAGACTATTTGATGGATCACTTGTTCCTGATCCTGACTAAAGTTTTACTCCAGTGATCTGCTCTATGGGCCAAAAAGATCCGATATGAAGATCTCATTAAGGACACTCTTTTTACCATCCTACCTGCTCCTTTACTCAGGGTAATATAACCCCTAATATCAACAATAAACTTAAACAAAGCCTTTTTTATGGGCAAAAACTGCTTTAGGAACACACACACCATAGCTTACAGCTTATTGGATTGACTACTCCACAATGTTACCACCAATATTAACAGACTGTTTATTAAACAATATACTTTACTGTATCTGAAATTATGGCAGATATAGGCGTCTTTTTCCTTCTTTAAGCAGTTTTCCTATATTGTACTCTTAGTCTGGTGCAGAAATGTGATTATTCAATCATGTCTCACAGCGCTAGGGCACTTTTTTATTCTTTCTTGATCTATTATAACCCCTTAATTATCCAATTGGAAATCAGAATCAATGAAAATACGGCAACAAAAAGTTTTTAGATCATTTAATTATAGCAGCACCGTGTAACATTTAGCCACTAGGGGCATTAGACTTCAAGGTTCAGCATCTCTTAAAGCAAATGGCAACATTGTACAGTTGAAAAATCAAGCAGTTTTCCTCCATCTTTTGAAATCTAACAGCGGACCAGCAGATGAGAAGTCATCGTTATGGGCTTAACAGATGGAAGGCGACGTCACTACCTCTTTATTATTTTCCTATGAAACCTGCGCAATGAGTCAACAATTTATTACCAGCCAAGCGACTGGCATGTAACACAAGGTTACAAAAAAGAAAATGTCAACTTCTGTCGTGGCGCGTCCTAAAATCAGTCAGTAAGAGTTTCACTGACTGATCCTAAATTAGAGTTTGTTGCACACTGCAGTCTGCAACCACTTCCGGCATGTAATTAGATGTGTTTGGCCGTGTCCAGCTTTCCAATATAATATGATTTTAGTTCATTTCAATAATATCGCCATACTCCTTATTGTTGCTGCCTTATTTGACATGGACTGCTTTGAAAAACCCAGAATTACTCCAGTTTCATAACTACTCGTATTTCTTGGAGACAACCGACATGAGGGAGTGATTCACAACCCCTTTGGTA
Organism: Jordanella pulchra; assembly: GCA_034780135.1. Taxonomy (NCBI): domain Eukaryota; kingdom Metazoa; phylum Chordata; class Actinopteri; order Cyprinodontiformes; family Cyprinodontidae; genus Jordanella; species Jordanella pulchra. Next base: position 1,319 of record JAUZNJ010027373.1, on the reverse strand, counting down.
CCTATTGCCCCTCGTGAGTTGGGTTTCAAAGCAGTGGTGATGAAAAGTCATCTGTTTTTGCTGTGCTAAATATGTGTAAAGATAATACCACATTTACCCCTTTAGATTAGATAAGAGAACCAAAAATGTGTTATCAGGTAAGTAAGCTGTTTGTTTTGTTGCCTAACAACAACTTTTAGCTTCGTTATCTCTCATGCTTAAGGGGTGCTCAGACTGCCTTAAAGGGGCATTCTAGGTCACACCGTTTTTAAAAGAGGTAACCACTACAGAGCATCAATACACACCAAGTGTTTCGTATCAATTTCTAAAGATCAGATAAGCCTGAAAGAGCAAGAGTGATCTGGAGCATTTCTAAATGAGAAATTTTCAGGGTACATGAATGGATCCTAAACGCATCCAGTGTGAATTAGCCCCATGACACAACTTTAAGGCCTCAAACACATACAGTATGGTAGAGCAGGCATAGAGCTTAGTCAGTGGGAACCTGGGGTAACAAACGATTAGGTCTGCAGAGAGAATAATCAGGGCTGACCTTCCCTTCATAGAGGACTTGTACAGGTCAGGAAAGAGCAGCTAACATCCAATAAAAGCTTATTCTGATTCTAATCCTTCTGGATCCTGGCTAACTTCTACTGTTCATCTATGAAGAACCAAAGGAAACTGGGATTGCATTGTTTAGAAAGTATCATCTGATGGTTCATAAAGTTTTTCCTTTAATATACCTTTAATTAAAAAAGCTTATTCCATGAGATGACATGTGTTGTGATTTGGCGCTATATAAATAAACTGAATTAAACTGAATTAATTAAACTGAATCATATTTCAAACGAAACCATTGAACGTTAACGTGTTCCTACCCAAGACTGTAATAACTTCTCTTCTGTCGCCGCAACAGAAGACTTCTACTTTAATCAAGGTGAAAGGTGCTAATTAGAAAAGTGGAAGCCTGACACAAACTGTGAGAAGGTCCAAACATCCAATCAAAGTGCAGCAGCACAGCAGGAAAAAGAATGAAGCACTGAAGGCAGCATGGAGTAATGGAGGGAACCAAAGGAAAGGTAAGAAGGGTAAAAAGGACAAAGTGATTGATGTCCAGTTCTTTCCACATGGGTAAAAAAGAGTAAAACTGTAGAAGAGAAGTGGAAGAAAAAAAACAGAGGTAGAAGAAGGGCAATTGCTGAGGTACAGAGAAGAAGGAATAATGAGGCAAGGAAAGGAAAGGAAAGGAAAGGAAAGGAAAGGAAAGGAAAGGAAAGGAAAGGAAAGGAACGGAAAGGACAGGAAAGGACAGGAAAGGAAAGGAAAGGAAAGGGGAGGAG
>JAUZNJ010027362.1:0-16616 GCA_034780135.1 Jordanella pulchra | reverse complement strand
CCTCTCTCATCTTTTTAAGTGGGAGAACTTGCACAATTGGTGACTGACTAAATACTTATTTTCCCCACTGTACTCTAGTGCTAGCTTAGCTCTTCTATCGCTTCATTCTCTGTCTCTTCTGATGCTTTCTCAACTCCATCCAAATCTCCTCTTCCTCTCTGTGTTACACTTTGAATTACTCCTATGCCTCCTTTAGAAATAATGGTTTCTGTAATAATTGTTGTATTTTTGTAGCTGGAGACAAGGGTGTCAGAGCTAAAGTCACCTGGAGCCACCAACACAACGTAGTGGAGAGTCATAGTCATAGTTTTAACACAGCTCACTCCAGCTTCTCTACACTAATTACTCTATCCAGACCCTTTGAAAAAAAGAACTTTAATGATGGGAAGCTGGATCCCCAACCCTCAGCTGAATATAGAGCTGTGTATTTTTAAGCATAATCCTATGAAACTCGAAAGAAAATGGTTCTTTATAACCCAATGCTGTATAAAATGCCCTTGTTATCATATTTCTCCCCATTAAAAACAGAGAATAAGAATAATCCTAGATTTCTATTTAATACAGTTGCTAAACTCACCCAGAGACATAGCTCTGCTGAACCACCCATTCCCCTTGCTCTTAGAAGTGAAGATTATATGGTTTTTTTATAAATACGATGATTCTATTAAAAAATAGAAAAAATAAGATAATTGGCACTCCTCTAAATATGATTGGCTTATCAGCAGAAGGATCATCTGAGGTAACTATAGAACTTGAACAGGGTTTAGACCGTTTTGATCCAGTTAAACCTTTAGAGTTAGCAAAACTATTATCTTCACCTGAGCCGATCTGATTTCCACCACAATTGTTGATATGATTAATCTATCTCTGTTACAGCAATATGTACCACAGGCTTTTATGGTAGCTTTAATTACACCTTGCTTCTGGCTCCTTGAACCCCAGTCGGCCTTAGCAGAAGGGCGCTCACACTGAGCCTGGTTCTGATGGAGGTTTTCCTCTCCACTGTCGCTGCATGCATGCTTGGTGTGAGGGATTACTGAGGAGTTAACAACAATATGCAAGTGAATATCGTCCCCATCTCCTGATCCAGTGGGAAATAATCAAGTCAAACTGTTAATCTGGTTCTGGCCATAAATGTTGTTTATATCATGAGGGACCTTTTTCTAAAAGGTCCAAACAATTCTGGCCTGGTCTTCAAAGACCGACGATACAGAGCGCTAACTTGCTTGTGTTAACCAAATACCAACATTCGAATAGTGGGCCTGTTGGAGCTGGTCTGGATCTGACATGGAAAACTGAGAGCAGACATCAACTGCTTCAGCCTGTCCCATCTAAATGAGGATCTTTGTTTGCTACTGGGGCACATCTGCTAACTCTTGATTTGCTAACTCTCTAATTTTTAATGTTCCTCCCGCTGAGCTCTTGATCAATAATCTCTCAAAGGAAAACAGGTACTCATACCCCACAATGTTACTGGTTTGTTCACTCATGGATGTATTTCTGCTGTTATCATATTAAACAGTTTGGTTGTAAACTCACAATTTTGAATGTTTCCTTTTATTAATTGCATTAATTTAAAGTTCAGTGTCTGTGGCAACTTTTCTTCATGGCAGCAGCCAATAAGTCTTGTAGATGGTGGCTGTCAGTGAGACATGGAATAAGTTTAACAAGAACCACTGTCTGAATATTTCCTTACAGCAGAAAAGAAAAAATGAAATATCTGCAGAGGAATTCATCGAAGTCAGAAGACCAGTCAGTGAGGTTGAGACCTTCTCACAGAGGTCCAGGACCTTCTCCAAGGGGTAAGGGACCTTTTCCCAGGGGTCTGTTGAAGCAGAGGTTTGGGTCCGTTTCCTGCTCTGAATCATAAAGGTAATAGCACATAAACCTTGGTTCTGGAGTGAGCCTCCAGAACCACTACTGCTGCTCATTCAGGGCTGGATCCAAGCAATCCGTGACTGCAGAGACAGAGGCCATCAGAGGGGCTTTCTGATCCTTCTGTTGTCTTTCAGTCCGTCTTGAACGTATTTGTTTTTTCGTTGCAGATTCATTAAAATGCTTAAATCTGAAGAACAATTTAGTTTCATTTGGACAATGGACCTTATTTCCACTTGTTCTGGTTCCAGTGGAACACTTCTCCTTGTTAGATGCAGCAGATCTGGACCCTTGATAGAACCAGCTCAGCTCTGATCTCCTGCTGCTAGATGTAGAAACACTGCAGCTGGTCAAAGTGGGTTTGGTGTTTTTGAAAAGCTTCATTCCTGAAAACAGGCGGCTGGCCAGCAGCGTCTGTTGCATCTCTCACTGTCCAGTTCAGGGCTCTCACTTATAAACCTGCAGACGTCACTTTGCACCAATGAGGAACAAACGAGGTGAGAAGGTGGGAGCAGGACAGCTATGGCTAAAGGGTAGCTCACCGCCATGAGGTTGTGGATTAATGGATGAATGTGGTGAAGAGCTTTGTGTTACTTGAATTTGATAAAGGTCCGTAGAGGTACAGGACCATTAGCATTAAAATAGCAAAGTGTCCTTTCTGGGCAGGCTGGTCAGCCCAGGACCAACGCACCAACACTGTAGAAGTCATTTCAATCCTACATAGGAGCAGATCACTGGAAGGTTTAACCTTTGACCTCAGAGAGCTCCAGAGCTGTCCCTGAATCAGTGGGGCTCTCTGCTCTCACTCTGAGAGAGCCTTCAGTGAAAAACACCCGCCCATATTACGCCTTCTCTGCATCAGCTGTGCTTCTGCTCTACTGCGGACCTCTGCCTCCTGCAGAGAGAAGCTGCTGATGAAAAGCAGCTCTGACTGATTCTCTGGCTCCCAGAGAGAACATGTAAACCGACTCAGACAGGAATACTGGCTCAGAGCTCATCTGATTAACTTTCCCAGACAGAGCAGCCTGTGGAGCTTGGTTACTATTAGCTTTTCTAACATAGAAAATAGTTATAGATCAGAGCTTCTATGTTCCCTTTCCATGTCTACTTGTGTTTCCTTGAACCCGTCTTCCTCAGCAGACAGCCGCTCACACTGAGCCTGGTTCTGGTTCTGCTGGAGGTTTCTTCGTGTTTCCTCTCCACTGTCTCCATGCTCAATGTGAGGGATATCTGCAGAGTCCCTCCCTCTGAAATTAGCGGGCTAACGCTGGTTTTTCAAACAAGGATCGACCCGCTAACAGTCAGCATTTGGTTCCTTCCCACTGGCAAAAAAATCGGAGTCAGACCCCCGCTAGTAGCTGTACAGCCTCTGCCCATGCCGCTACGTGTCTGGTGACATCATCATACCAGGTTAGCATTGAAGATGTCACCAGTGCGACAGAAATCAGGAACATTTGAACCCAGGACCTTCACTGTGCAGCTCCTGCTTTGAAACAGATTTACATCCAGGCGTCACAAACCACAGCTTCTGTTAGAGGAAATATTCAACATTTGACTCCATTTTTAAAACATAAAATGTAGCAGAGGAATGAGAATGAATCTGATGTGGATGAACAGCAGCTTCATTTATGGAAAGTGCTACATTTTAGTTCCACTGAATTCAGTTCAGAAATATTCAGGCACCTCTTGAGCCTCACGGCATCAAGCTAAGGGTCTCCTTCTCTTCAAATGATTTCAGTAACCATGACAACAGTCTGAACCTCTATCCCAACATCCCATCGCCATTTAAAACTCTCCATTCTGCATTCATGCTGATTGTTTTGAAACCAAACAGGTTAAATTCTTCTAAAAGTAGTTTGGTCATCGAAGGATGTGAACTGACTCTACAGCCATGACTGAAAAACTTCACATGAAGCTGATTGGTTCCTGTCATAAAAAAACTGTTTTAATTGGAAATCTCATGTAAATCAGATTGCCATCATTTGGAGGTTAATTAGGTTTGTAATTTCACAGCCATTTAAAGCTCGTCCTCAGGCAGGTGAAGCTGCTTCAGCTTCCTCTGCTGTTTGGTTTCACAGCATGGACGATTAATGTCCACATGTCTTGTTAAACTTTAACAGTGGAGGCAGCAGCTTCTGTTTCAGACACACAGGAGGATCCAGTTAAGCTGTGGACCTTTTCCACCGTGTCAGTGCATCATCCAGGGCTCTGATTGGCTGGGTTGTCCATAAAGGAGCGAGCAGTCGGAGCAGCATTCAGTGCTTTATTAATCTGGCATGTTTAGATGAACCAGGCTTTGTAGCGCCACCTACTGTTAGTTATTATATCCAGGCAGACTCCAGGACCTCATCCTGGACCTATATTGGATCAGAGAGCCTTCATCTATTTCCTCTGTGATTCGCCTGCAGCTGTGTGCAGATGTTTCTGGAATTTTCCCTTTGAATATTTGTATGTACAATCATCTGCTGTGGGATCATCCCCACTAAGGACTCCAGTGAAAGTCCCCACTGATCCACTGTCTCCTGTAATCCTCACTGCCTCTGGCGGGGGGGAGGGAATCAGGTCGACTGTTGACAAAACATCTGAGACATCAAACCAGGATCACCGCTCTGATCTGTAGTGATTGTTTGTCCCAAACCAACCATGAGCTGGTACTGCTGATGATGATGGTGGTGATGATGATGAGGAGGAGGATGATGAGGATGATGAAGTCACAGTTACTCTCAGCACAAACAGAACCAGCTTCCTGCAGGTTCATGTTCCCCAAGCTGAGCTGAATAGCAGCAGCTGCTGATGATGTCACAGCCAGTACAGCCCCTGATTGGTTAAAACCACCTACTAGGTGGTCTCAGCCAATCAGGGACTGGAGTTCAAAGGCAGGCAAAGAAACATCAGGAGGAAGCAGAGGTGTTCAATCAGGTTGCTGCACAGATGTTGTGGTGGGTTAACTGGGTCGGTTCTGGTTCTATTAGGGTGAGCAGATTGTCTCCTACTAGAAGTTTGAGAGGGAGCGTAAAAAAAGACGAGGTTCATCCATGAAAGGATGACAGTAAGTGATGTCAGAGCTTCACACACACATGAGAATGAAGGAGGTGAAACGGGGCCGAGGTTCTGTTGATGGAAAGAAGTTCTGGATCCACACAGTCAGCTTCAGACCTCAGCGGTAGACACAGCGACTCAAGGACCCGATCTGCTCCTCAGAGTCCTGCAGGTTCTCCTCTGGACCCAGGGAGGTTCAGCAGAACCTGCTGACCTGCAGTCTGATGGCAGGAGCAGAACTTCCCACACAGACGTCAGAAGATGCTGGTTCTGTTTGGTTCTACCTGTGGATCAAACCCACCAGAACCAGGGGCTCAGCCAGAAATGGACCCACTGGTCAGAGACCAGCAGATCCCAGCTGGCAGTGAACAGAACCGCTACCACCAGTCTCACCAGGGGGGTGTTACGCAATCCCCAGCTGCAATAATCTACTAGTGAAACAAGGTTGTGATCCCTTCAGCAGAACCGACAGTTCAGCAGAACCGTGCGGTTCGTAACTTACTTACTTTTCCTGCAGCTGGTTTTCCTGAGTGGCCCCCGGCGCGAAGGGGCCCCCCAGCTGGGCTCTGCAGGTGGCCAGGTGCCTCTGGTGCTGCTCTTTTAGGCAGGCGTTCTGCTGGCTCAGTTCCGTCAACTGGACCTCCAGCTCCTCGATCCGAACTCTCTGGTTCTCCAGCAGACCCTGCTGAGTCTCGATGATCCTGTTCAGCTCCTGCAGGTACTCCGCCGCCCTGCTCGGGTTCTCCGCCAGGTTCTCCATCTCCTGCCGCCGTCCGTTAACCCCCCCCCCTCCTCCACCACCTCCTCCCTCTCAGTTGGACCGAACCTCGATCCGATCCGACACGTCTGCTGTGCTGCCCGGCAGCGGCGGATCTGCTGGAAGTCGGCCGGTTCTGGTGAGCTGGTGTGAGCCGAGCCCAGCCTCCAACCCACCGCCCCGCGCGAAGACGTTTAACCCTTTATGGTCCGGATCATTCAGCGGAACGGACGAGCGCAGGCTGCAGGTCCGCGCGTTACCTGTGCACCACGTGTGCCTGGTTCCCCCGATCCAGCTGGACCCCTGTGGAGAGTAGGATGGGTTCTGTTTGGGGGGGATCATTGACAGTGGCCACATGGACCGGTTCCCTCTGTCTGTTGAATAAAATCATCATTTTTCTCTGAGATTATTGCAGGAAAAACATAAAACAATGGAAAAAAAAAGTCCTGGATCATCTTTATGACATCATGTTTACTGTAAACACTCGATTACCATGGAAACAAATGAGAACAAAGTGTCGTTTAAAAACATTGAGAGGATAATTAGATTGATTTAATCAAAGTAATGAATGCGTCCTAAAGCATTCAAAGTACTGCGGGTACATGAGAGATTTTCCAGATAGCCTACCTGAAAACCACTTCAGGGCAAGGACCAGAGAGAAGATGCTGAGGATGAGCAAAAAGATACGATTTATGTATATAACATAAAAAAAAAAACTGGCTCCAGATACAAAACATTTATCTTATTTTTAAAAGCAAAAAACACTCAATCCTCTTACCTGCGCAGATTACACTTACTTGAAGAAATGTTTACTTTTTCAAGACAGTTTTTGTAGAGTAATAGTAGATAAATGCACTGTGATGACAGACATTGGTAACAGAAGAGACAGAAAACTTTTCGTTCCTTTGGACCAATTTTAAATTTTCTACTATGCCTTTAAATCTAAGGCAGCTTATCAAGACAGGATGAGTTTTCACCTGTTAGATCAGGAGGCTGCATCCTCGACTCTGTGGGTCGCTTACTGTTAGACACTAAATGATGCTCTACCGTTCTTTTTGTTTGGTTGTTATTCTTGACTGTAGGCAATCCCTTAATGTTAAGGTAACCTCTTCAATATCAACAATGGAAATGTTAAAAACATTTTGGCTACTGGAGAAAATACAATTTTAATGTCCAGAATTTTACTGGACATATCTTGGCTTTAGGAAATTAAGTGTTTTTAGCACCCAGTTGACTCTATCATAGATGTTTGAAATAAGAGTTCCTTCTGATAAAATGTTTTCCAGCAGAGCAGAAGGAAAGCATCTGTGTTAACTGAGGCTGCAGTTGGCTTCACGTGAAAGGAAATGAGACGTCTGAGCCGTTTAAATGTTAACAAGGAAGAAGAGGAACATCATTTTGAGAAGGGAAAATGTTCATTTCACTGGAAGAGTTCATTAAGGGAGTAAAAACGTATGGTAAAAGTTAATCAGAGGGTCACCATGACAACGGACTGGCTCAGTCTTCACACCCTCTCCTTCTGCTGAACAGCTTTCTGCTCGACTCATGTTTTTGAGTTCATGGGTTTGTCTGATCTGGTCCCTATAAGGCAGGACATGGTCCACCGGCTCCCAACTTATTTTAATCAATTTGTGTGAATTATATAAAGCAAATATACTTGTTTACTGCTGTTATCTCTTAGTGAAAAGAAGCCTGTCAGGGTTTGTCGAAGGACCGGAAATGCAGAGGCAGAGACGATTTCTTGTAGATTGATGATGGCAGTAGTAGAATAAATACAAAGGGAGAACTGAGATACATATACTGTGAGTGTGACCAAAGAATTAGGGGAGGGGAAGAAAAGAAACCAAAGGTGGCTCTGATCCCTCCAACATAAGGGCTAATAGAAGTCGCCTCTTTACAGTGTGAGTCATGTGAGAGCGGCGGGAGGTGAATCTTTTGGATAGAGTTCCTAAAAGTGCTTTGTATCTAGGTGACAAGTTATTTTTCCAGATTAACAAAGATGGCTTCGTAGTTTTGTGTTTTTATTTTTGTTTTACCTTTGTGTTTCGTTCATTATATCTTTATATATTTATTACAGATCTGTGACATCATCCTGGGCCAGGCCAAAGACAAGTTCTCCTTCACCAGCCACCATGCGAGTACAGTCCTGCTAGATGGAGATCTGTTTGACCAGCATCATAAAAGATTTCCTGAAGGCCTCTGAATACCACTGTGAGGGCATACCCCATGCTATGCTAGGAGAAGCTTGGGACAGAGCGTTCTCTCTTCTACAAATGTCCAGATAGTCCAGAGGTTGCTGCAGGGAACTGGCACTGTACCAGGTTTTACAAAGCTACCACCTGAAGAAAAACTTCTCTGAAACTGTGGTTCTGCTAAATATCCTTATAACCACCCAAATGACAACAGCAGAAGCAGAGAGGTGTTTCTCCACCTTAAAAAGAATTACAAACTTCCAGAGAAATGCAATGGACAGGAATGTCTGAATGCATTAGCCATGCTTTCCATGGAGAGCACTTGACAAGAGCATACCTGACTTTAGTGAGAGGGTTATTGCTAGTTTAGCTAGTTGCTAAAATTTCAGTACAAGTGATATCTGTCACTTCTTTGAGTTGTGTTAGGATGTAGTCTCCAAATGTTGAAGCGTAAATAGTAGATTCTATGACATCCTTAAAGCCTAAATAAATGACAGATTGTGCTAACACCAATTTCTATGAACGTAGCACAAGGAGGCTAGTGAAGAGAAAACACCACCGCATGATGAGCTTTGCCACAGAGTGGCACTGGCAGTGAGTGAAGGAAAGAGCAGCTAAGTGTAATGCCTGTATCGTTAATCCTTTTACCTTTACAAAGAAGCTACAATGGGGTAAGCTCAGCATCAATCTCATTTGATCAATGAAGGACACAAACTTCTTCTTTTAAAGCAAAGACCCAGAGCTTGGGCCCCAGATTGTCCTAATAAGCCCACAACCCCCAATGGTGGATTTTGCAATGAGGGAACCCAGCTTGGCGGAAGTTCAGGCTTAGTAAAGGGGGCCAGAACGACATCAGTTCCAGTCCCAAGCAGTGTCCCATACATCATGTACAAGTGCTACCTGCTGTTTCTCTGCGACCTCTGGAAGATCTTGAGGGTGAACTGGTGCAGGCAAAAGGTTGCACCAGATTTGTACAGAGGGTGTATGGATTTCCAAGGAAGAGAACTTCAGTAACAGTTTAGAAGCATCTCAGTGTTGAAAACAAGATCTTCTTTAGTATTTTGTCATGACAACCGACGGAGTTCTTCTGGGAACACTTATATTGACACCTCTGTTATAAAAGGTGGGATGCCTGGAGTGCTTGACCGTTTGAAACACAGCAGAGTGGTGACACAACTTATCAGGAACACTTGAAGGAAAAGAACAACTGACTGTGTCCTGGTTGGATCTTGCCAGTGCATATGGCTCCATAGCTCACAAGCTTGTTGAGCTTGTGTTACAATGATATCATGTTCCCAGCAAAGTCACAGATCTCATTCTGGATTTTTACAGAAATTTCAGACTGAGAGTCACTGCTGGGTCTAGTTCATTGGACTGGCATAGGCCCGAGAAAACTATAATAACTGACTGGACTATCACAGTCACCCTTTTTGCCCTTGTCATGAACATGATAGTCAAGTCAGCAGAGGTGGAGTGCAGGGGTCCCCTGATGATAACAAGAGCCCACCCCCAATAAGGGCCTTCACGGATGACCTGACTGTCACCAACATGTCTGTTCTATGCAGCAAAAGACAAGAGAAGCTCATCACCTGGGCAAGGATGGCTTTAAGCCAGCACAATCAAGGTCTCTAGTGCTAAAAAGGGAAAAAGTAGTTATCAAGTTCCACTTTTCCCTCTCAGGGGTCAACATCCCATCAGAAGTACTCAGGTACAGGGAATCTAGAGATCCTAAATTGAGAGTAGATAAAGCTCTGGAGGTACCTCAATCCAGGTTGAGACAGAAGGCTCTGGTGGGGGTCGTAGCAACAAAGCTTAAAGGCATTCGCTATCTCCCAGAAATCAGGGTGGAAAAGGCCAAGGGAAAGATATCAGCTGCTTGATATCTTGTTCAGGAGGAGATGTGGGCAGGCATGGAGGAAGTAAGAGCAAGCAGGACGGTGGGAATGGGGCAACAAGGAAATTGGACGAAAGTGAAGGATCTTCTGCAATGTAAAATCACTTGGTCCAACATTTGAAAGGCCAATTTCCACCGCATCAGGTTCTTATTGGAGGCTCTGTACCATGCCCTTCCCAGTCTAGCTAAACTCTACATCTGGTGAAAAATGGATATGCCTTCCTGTCCTCAATGCTTAGGATGGTGATCCCTGGAACATCTCCTTAGAAGCTTCCCAAAAGCAGTTGCAGAGGGGTGTTATCATTTGCGCAATGACCAAGTGCTCAGGGCAGTCGTTGACAGCACAGCCCTGGACACCACCAAGGGCCAACCCTAGCCAAGGGCCATCATGTTCCACAGAGCTGGAGAGAAGCCCAACATTCAAGCTTTCTTGAATGTTCTTGCCTCCATCACTGACTGGAGACTCAAAGTGGATCTGGGCAAGCAGGTAAAGCTTCCAGCCAGGATAACCCCGACCATGCTTTGACTGGATATGATCATTGAGTCTGATTCCACCAAGCAGCTGATAATTCTGGAGCTCACAGTGTCCTGGGAAGAGTGTATGTTAATGAGGCTAATTAGCAGAAGCATGTCAAGTACCAGGAGCTAGTGGACAACTGAAAGAGAGAAGGCAGGACAACACACTGTGAATCGTTGGAGGTGGGGTGTCAAAGATGTGCTGCGCAGTCACTCTGCATGGTATTCACACTGCTGGGCCTTAATGGTGAAGAAGGTCATCAGATCTGTAACAGAAGCTGTAGAAAAAGCAACAAGGTGGCTTTGGATAAAGAGGGCAGGCACTTGGGCTAACACTGCTGGAAAACAGATTGCAGTCTAATCAACCCCAGTGGTGTCACCTGGGTGAGGCTGTCTGATGCTTGAATTACCTGAAACACCAAAGGTTACATCATTAGAGATGTGTCCCAGTGCATCTTCTATCTAGATGCATTTTTGATTAGGGGGTTAAAGGAGGAAATTCTAGAAATCTCTTCGATGTGGGATTTAAATGGGAGGTTCTGGACAAAAATAACACCACGGTTTTTTACTTTATTATGTGAGATCAATTTAATACCATTCAGAAGTAAATGACTAATCAGCTTCTTTTTCAGAGACTCTGGTCCAAAGTCAATACCTTCTGTTTTTTCTGCATTCAGAGGCAGACAGTTTAGAGTCATGCAGATTTTTATGTCTTCAGGTACGCCTGTAGTCTTTGTAATGGGTTGGTTTCATCAGCATTTATAAACGTATATAGCTTAGTATCATCAGCATTACAGTGGAAATGAATCACATGCTATCTGATAATTCTACCAACTGGGAGCATATATATAGTAAAGAGAATTGGACCTAGCACTGATCCCTGTGGTACTCCACAGGTAACCCTGGACGATGAGGAAGATTTATCATTGACATGAACAAACTGAAATCTGTCAGATAAATAAGATTTAAACCAGCCTATTGCTGTTCCATTAATTCCTATAAAATGTTCAAGCCTTTTCAAAAGAATATTATGATCAACTGTATTAAATGCAGCAATGAGATCTAACAGGACAAGTACAGATACACGTCACACACTTGTTTAGCAGCTTTTTTTCCAAACTCTGAGATCAAAAAAGAAGATTGGAAATACGTCTAATTGACCAAGTCAGTTGGATCTAGAGATGGTTTCTTTAGTAAAGTTTTAATTACAGTTACCTTAAAAGCCTGAGACAAATATCCCTCTAACAGGGATAGATTGATCGTATCTAAGATGAATGAAGAAAATTTTAGAAATATTATTGCAGTTCCTAAGGTAGGTAACCCATTATAATCCAAGCTGTTGATTTCAAAGAAAAGCAGAGGCCAACAGCTTAAAAAACGAGGAAAAAGCAGTTTTAAAACAACAGAAAAAGGAGAGGAAAAATGGCTACAGCAATCAGTTTAACTTTGTCCAAGTGGCTCTACTCACAGATATTAATGTTAATATTGAAATGTATAAACCTTTGTCATGTTTCATTTCATGTAAATCTGACTGCTTTTGTTAAACCCACGTTACTCAGCAACTACTAAATAAGGCATAGAAAGAGTTTGTGTCATGTTTTGTAAAGGCTTTGGTTGTTTTAATATTTTATATCCTTATTTTATTGGGGTTTAGCAGTTCATGATAAGTTATTGTACACCTTCATTTTGTTGTGCCTTGTCTTAAATGTTTATTTAGATACAAGTAAATAAAATGCAATCAGTAGCTTATTATAATATTGTAAAGAAACATGTTACTTGTTATATGACTTGGAAGTAACGTTCCAGGTTCAGAGATTTTGATTCGGTTACCACGATTCATGTGAATTCCTCACTTTTTTCCATTTTTTTTATTGATCTGTGTTTCAACTGATGTTAAGACGGGAAACATTTAAACATGTGAAATATTTTGATTTTTATTTCAGCAGTTTTTTGTTATCATTATCAGTGACCGTCAGTGCTAGCACAGATCACACTGCAGAGTTTGCATGAGGGAACGCAAATTTGAACTCTTCCTGGTTCTGGTTCATCTGGAGGGTTCTTCATACTCATGCAGGGTTCTACTAACTCTACCTAAGCTTGAAAACATTAATCCTTAGCTGTTGGTAACAGGAATGTTGTAGTAGATCAGAATAGTAATGCGCAAGTGATTTATTATATGTTTGTAAAATGTGACGCTCATTTATTTCATAGATTAGCTACACGTAAAGTGACATCCCCAATGTTTGTTTAAATAAACGTTGATAGCTCTGACTCACAGCTAATTAAATTCATCTATTTGAATAATTAGAATCAAAGCAATGACATTTTGCTTTATACAGAAATGTCATTTTATTGGGCTCTGGTCTGAAATTATGAGAGTGAGCTTGACTGTGGAAGAAACAAATCCAGAGCAGGAAACAAAACACAGAAACCAGTCACTGACATCTGTGCAGTTAAAGGCATCCATTAAGAAACAGTAAATCTGATGGTGTGCATGAAAAACTAACTGTTCTTATCAGATAAAGAAGCTGTGCAAACAATAGCATGAAGCTAAACACATAGCTGTTAGAAACAACAAGGATGGTTGAAAAAAATTATTTATACATAGATTGCCAGTGTAGCTACATCATGTCTGTGTCTTACAGAGTCCCCTCAGTCAGGGCGTCCTCACTGATTGGTTGTTTGTTTCATGACCTTTAGCTGCTCTCTTGCTCAGGGGCTTCACTAATTGGGGAAAAGGTTTTTATCTGAGGTAGCCATCAGGGTTCTGGGCCCTCTGTTTGTGTGCTTCATATTTGTGTCCACCAGAGGGCATCACCTCTCCCTGCTCACCTGTGTCTGATCTTTATTGGTGTTTGCATATGAGCATCAGGCTGTCAGTTAAACAAGCTGAACTAGTCGCACATGTGGTAACTTATGACCTAAGAACTTATATTTGAATATATTTGGATTCTTTCCCTATGAATGCTGCTGTTGTGTTCTTCCTCTTAGCCACCTGAACAGAGCCTGTGAACTCCTAGTACTTCAACCTCCAGCTAGTGCTAGAACTTCAAGGATCTTTTTCCTACTACTGCCATCAACAAGCTCCTCATTACCCCCATTCAGTGCTCTCCTTTTCTTCCTCAGACCTCCTGTGACTAACCCTGTTCAATTAATCCATCTATCTTCATCTACCTAGCTACCTATATCTGTATCTGTACTGACCTAGTTGTTACACTAGTCATTATTTGGTCGGTTGACACCTTATCTACTTTTAAGGCCAGGCTTCAAACTTTCCCTTTTGATAAAGCTTATAGTTAGAGTGGCTCAGGTTATCCTTAACTATCTCTATAGTTATGCTTCTGTAGACTTAGACTGCTGGAGGACATAGGGACCATTTTTTATCATTCTGCTTCATTTTATCTCTATTCTCTGATTCTGCAGTATTTGTTAGTTAAACCTCTTACTTTCTGCTTTCTCTGCTTTTTATCATCATAGTAGCTTCATCTGGTCTGCTCCTGTTTGGCTGTGACCTCTGATCTGTGATGCTCTGACATGGGAGCTGGCTTGGAGCTCGGCTGCCTGGTTGTGTCTTTCCTGGACGGGGCAGCCTGTGGAGCTAGCTAACAGTTAGCTTTTATATCTCTGCTTCTTTCTGTGTGTCTTCTTCTGTCTCCTTGGACCCCAGTCTTCCTCAGCAGATGGCCGCTCACACTGAGCCTGATTCTGGTTCTGCTGGAGGTTTCTTCCTCTTCAAAGGGAGTTTTTCCTCTCCACTGTCGCTATATGCATGCTTGGTGTAAGGGATTGCTGTCGAGTCAATGAGTCGAGGTAATCAGCTGCTTTTCCTTAGAAAGAAAACTTTGAATCAATGTAACTGAATGATGTGATTGTTGTGGATCTATAAAGTGACCTGAGATGATATTATGTGAACTGGAGCTAAAGAAATAAACTAAATAAAATTATTTGGAGACTAAAATGATTTATAGGGATTTCTACTGACTATTATCTTCTGTTAGTTTAGGAAACACTCTCTGGTTTAAGAGATAGTTATTGATACAGTGTTTGAGGCGCAGCATAAAGGTACAGCATGTCTGAGGATTTGCAGCTCATATCTAAATCAGTGGACGTGCAGCATCTGTCCCTGCACGTCCCCCAGCGACTCATGGGGCAAACACACCTGACATTTAGTTAGTAATTGCTAATCTGGATGCTGCTGCATTGCCAGCTACACTCTGTGAACCCAGTAGCAGCTGTCAGGAGAGCAGAACAGCAACCTGGTCGTCATGTGGCTGATCTCTGTCTGCCACCATCACAAAGGAAATAATTGTTTCAGTTTCGGTTTAGTGCCAATGCATCAATAATAACAGAAATATCAGGATTGACTATAAAAAAAAATGTTCATTCCACTGATTTATTCCTAAATTTCACAAACACTTTGTTATTTCTGCTCTTAATTTTCCTGGATGAAGAATCAACAAGGTTCTAATCAATGTTCAGAACCAAGCCTGTGCTCGCTCTGAGGTTCGGCTCCTGCAGGCTCTGTGCTGTCTAGATGTCGTACATACTAAGCAATCTTTAGAACACAACCCAGAGGAGCATCATACCTCATTCTCCCACTGATTGGTGCCCGAGGGTCTGATGCTTCAATGTTTACTTTATTTATTTTGGTATGCATTAGTAGAACTGGATCATCACAGATCTTTTCCTAGACCCTTGGTAGACTGACGTCTGCAGGACAGGAGCAGCTTACTGGAGATGCTGGAGGAATCAGTTTGGTACTTCACCAGCTTGTTCCAATCTTCAGGATATTCATTGTTCCTGCTGCTGACACCAACTCTGAGGGCAAAATGTTTCCTTTCAGAGCCCAGCTCTGCCAGAAATAATCAGGATTATTTACGTCATTTACCGTGAGCGGTGAAGTAAATCAGACTAATCCATTTGGAGACATCGTTAACATCAGCCATCAAACAACAAATCATCATGATTCTGACCAAATCTGTGGCTGTGACTTTAACTCCAACAAACAGCAGTTCTGAACCATGACCGGCTGTTCGTCCTTTGAAATGAATCGGGTGTGTGTGTTCTCATCTTGGACCTCAAGGATAGGTTCTATGCACAGCTGCTGATGGGCAACTGCCGGGTCTGTAGTACGTGAGCCAAGATGGAGGGGTCAACATGGGGGCAGACCGAGCTCTCCAAAGTTCAAACTGTGGTAAACAAACATAGTTTTTCAAATAAGGGTTCTTTTTAAATAATGAATTAGTCTGTTTGAGTTTCATAAATCCTTTTCTATATTTACTCCATGAAGTAAAGGTTCAGTCTGGGTTTAAATCGGGTCGCAGCACTCGAACAGTTCTAATGAGTGTCAGGGTTCTGGGTTTCTTTGTTTTTCCTTGTGTTTTCCTTTTTACCAAACAGATGGAGCCACTGGTTGTGTTGGGAGTGGTTCTCCACCAGCTGCTACCTATCTGGCCTCATTAGTGGGGCTTTATTAGACGCTGAGATCTGTACCTCTGAGCCTGAGTGTTTGCCAGCAATAGAATTCAGTGCCTTCAGCGTGAGCGCCTGTGATCTGTGATTTGCCCGGAATCCTAGTAACTCTTGTGTCTCCTGTTTCCTAAGGTGATCGTTTCCTGAAAGATCTTTGAATGACTTTGGTCTTTTTTTCTTGTTGCCTCCTCGATGCCGTGGTTGTTACCCACTGGTTGCCGTTCTCCATATCCAATCAACTCGGCTCTCTACCAGCAGTCTCAGTGTCATCGCCCCTTCAGGTACGGTCCGCCCTCCCTCACCACCAAGCTCCATCTGCTCCCCTCTGGACTTCCTGGATTCACCGAACTCAGCCTGCAGACCCACTTCCCTCCGTCTACAAGAATCCATTCAGAACCTCTCCCTCTTGGATCCAACAAGCCATCCACATAGTAAGACAGTTTAATGATTCTCTAATTTCCTATGCACTTTCTTGACCTGAACTCACCACCATCGCCTTGCTCTTCCAGTGTGACCAGAACCCCGGAACTGTTTACCTCTCTCCCAGAACCAAGCTCATATCCATTGTTAGCTCCTTGAATAAACCTCTTAACCTATTCCTTGTCTCCTGTGGTGTTCTTCGTTCGGGCTATGTCTCAACCCCACATGACAATGGGCTGCTTTCAATTCAGTTTATTTCTATAGCGCCAAATCACAACACATGTCATTTCAAGGCACTTCACAAAGACAGTTCATTCAAATCACACAGTCAGGTTAAAAGTTTTCTATCCAAGGAAAACCAGCTGATTGCATCGAATCATTGACTCGACAGCAAACCCTCACACTAAGCAAGCATGTAGCAACAGTGGAGAGGAAAAACTCCCTTTTAACA
>JAUZNJ010027351.1:0-16618 GCA_034780135.1 Jordanella pulchra | reverse complement strand
ACTCAGCTATGCAAAACATGAAGGGGTGCCAATAATGGTGAGCAGGACTGTATATACTGTGTAAGCA
Organism: Jordanella pulchra; assembly: GCA_034780135.1. Taxonomy (NCBI): domain Eukaryota; kingdom Metazoa; phylum Chordata; class Actinopteri; order Cyprinodontiformes; family Cyprinodontidae; genus Jordanella; species Jordanella pulchra. The sequence continues at coordinate 16,551 of JAUZNJ010027351.1, read as the reverse complement.
GTAGATACCTGTTATTTCTCCAAAATCAACCACAAAGTGATATAAAAATGTTTTAACATAAAAAATGTATGTTAAATTTGCAAATATGTTTTTTATATAAATGTTCAGAAGCTACTTTTCAATTATCTTCTCAATTTCTCAGCCATTGCCAGGAACTGTGTGCATTCTACTCTGTTAGTTATGTGGTGAAAAATGCAAATACCAGAACAGAAAAGTGAATATTTTTTACTAGAGGTTTTTACATTTTAAGTTAATATAAATATAAATTATAAACTTTTTCACCACAGTTCGCTAAGAGAGTGGAGTAATAATGATCATATCACTCTAAGTTTACCTTTTATAAAAAAAATACATTCCCCTAGCTTTTTGTGTAAACCTAACTTTACTTGTCATAGTTTTATTCTGGCAGCTCTGCAGGTGGAGAGATCATAGCTAGTATGTACTGACTGTTGCTAGCTAGTTCTCAGATCAGCTTCTGATTGGTTGATTGACCATGTCAAAATGTAAAAGTTTTAGTAACCCAACTCCATCTATTGATTTGGATGTGCTTGATGTGCATGAATGCTGAAAGCTCAGATCAAACAGTTTAGAAAACAGCAATGAACAGTTCTTTGATTATTCATAGGGGACTACATTTTCCCTCTATCTTTGCACACATGTATCTGATTGTGTATTTTGCTGTAAATTGTTTCCCTGCCTGAATTGATTTCCCTGTCCCTTGAAACTTAAGGCTCATGTTTTCCCTGTTCAGCCTCAGCTGTGATTCTTGTTAGCTGCGTACAAAGTGGAAAATGACTGAGTCTGAGAATATAATTTACATTGTCTGTGGAGAACGATCACAGCAAGGCCGCCATATTTATGCCACATTAGGGGATTTGCCTGCTCTGCAGTCTCCAGGTCCTATCCATCAGATGGCTTTTTTTCCAACGCCGCTTTACTTAAAAGCACCCTTGAGAGACCACTGAGTTTGTATGTGTGTTTATCTGTGCGCACAATGATGCTTTGTCTGTAGGAGCATTTTTTCCTGTGTTTTCTGTGTCTGTGTATAAACCTGGAAGAGTGTGCCATTCACTAGACTGGCTGTGGCCTGCATGGTTAGATAAATGGACTCTATTCTATAACGGTCCAAATTACAGCAATAACCTCAAGGAGAGAGTAATCATTACTAGGCCATTGTCGTAACATTGTGCATGCACCGCAGAAAAGTGGCCACTTTCTTCCATGCCAGGGCTTCCTAGGCAGCCAGGCTGCCACTAGAACGCTGCAGTCACACCAGTTGGGTTGTCAAGTTGTATTGTATTGACTTGTCTCCCTTTGCATTGGTCACAAATTACTGTCAACTCTTTCCCTCGCTAAGCATTTCACTGGATGGTTGTCTTGATAAGTGAGTCTGAGGCAAATTGACATGGACACCCACACAGAGTAAAAGCATAGCACAAGGTTTAGTGAACAAGAATATGCATGGGAAAGCTCTGGCTGGGGAACAGGGTAATGAACGACACGGAGGAGCTCATTTTTCACAGAGGATACAAAATGTCGGGTCCGGGAGGACAAGTTGGTGCTGAGAGGCGGCAACACATGCGGCTCCAAGTGCTACTCATTAATCATGAGCCAGGGAGTGGTGGCGAGGGAGGACCCGTATCCATCTGTAGTGTACTTATGAGAGTTTTATAAATGTGCTGCACAGCTGCTTGACTCAGAGAGTAAACAACTAAGCTGAGCACTGCACAGTGTGTCCTTACAAGGACACTGCGCCTAAAGCACCTGTTAGGACATGCTGAAGGCATGATAATCACCAGGTCAACAGTGGAACCACAAAACATGAATACAGAACTTGCTCATGTTCAGAGAATATTCAGAAAATCAGTGAAAGTTAGAGATGTTCATGTAGTGAGGTTTATTCAACCCTCTGTAAATGATACTCTGAAAACCAGTGGTGTAAAGACACATTTATTACTTGTGCCTGTGTGACACTAGCATAAAATATTAGCCAGTAGCTGACTCTGTCTCACTTTACAGCACCTGTTTGACCCCCAACAGTATTATTTTCAGTAAATGAACATAATAATCTTCTTTTTGGAAGAACTCCTTGCAGAATGAGAGCAGCAAATATTGTTCTATGAATCTTTAACAAAACTCACATCCACTAAACAGATTTGTAATCAGAACCAATAAACAAAATTTCATATATTATTATTGTTATACTAAATAGGAAAATATTCATCAAGCAAAAACCTTATACCTTCAATTTAATTAATTTATTTATATTGCACCAATTCACAAAACATGTCATCCCAAGACGAATCACACTGTCTGATATCTAAGGAAAACCAGCTGATTGCATCAACAGCAATCCCTCACATCAAGCATGCATGTAGTAACAGTGGAGAGGAAAAACTCCCTTTTTATTAATGTCATTTCTTAGGCTCTAGTGAATCTTTGTGTTATTTTTGAAGGTAGGCAGATAGGAAGTTAAAGAGAGGGAAAGACACGTGGCCGGGATTTGAACCAGTGATGGCTGTGTTGAGGACTAAGGACTCCCTACATGGTTGCGCACTTACCCACTACATCAACGCTGCGGCCGAAAAAACCCCTTTTAAGAAGAAAAATCCAGCAGAACCAGGCTCAGTGTGAGTGGCCATCTGAGGCTGACTGGGGTTCATGGAGACAGAGGCAGACATACAGAAAAAAGCAGAGGTATAAAAGTTAACTGTTAGCTCCACAGGAGGCCCCGTAAAGGACAGACACAGTCAGGCAGACGAGCTCCAAGCCAGTCATCATGTCAGAGGATGAAAGAGAGCACATCCAGTTAGTCACAGTAAGAGCAGCAGCATTACACTGAAAAACACTGTCAACCAACGGAGCTTGAAAAAAAGGACATCTGGAAGTGTGACAAAATGCTTGTTCTGTATTAGGAGAAACTCTATTGAAGTCATCAGTTTGAACTTCTTCCCAAGGCCACCTGGTCATTTACTTATGTCTAAGGGCAATTTCTTAATGTAACTCGACTCATACTTGTCCAACTGTGTATCTGGGGGCAAATGGAAATATAGCATTTGTTTTATTAGCTTGGCAAACACAGTCAATGAGAATAGGATGTGGACTGATATGCAAGATCAGTGCGTATATCTAATGAATGTTGAAGGACTTGGAGGGGAAGGTGGTAAATTAATTAGGCAGAACTGAACTTTAGATGAATATTCATCATTGAAACCAGTGGTGAGGAGTCTCAGAGTTAAAGATGTATTCCTGCTTCACCTGTCTGGATCTAACTTGTAGATGGTTTCATCACAGGTATGCACATGCTTCTGAATAGAGTGTCAGTTGGCCTTTAACTAGAACCTACTCTTCAATTGAGTCACCTTTTTATTAGTGGGTTTTTTGTGACAGCTGTACTTGATTATTTGTCGTTTGCCATCATACCTTTTCATGCTTTTTTTCTTCTTTTAAGAGCTGTAATGTTATATTCAGCTCACGATAACAGGCGAAGCATAATATTGTCAAAGGACAAGTTGGTTGACAGTTGGTTTCAAATTCTTGTTTCCACTAACAAAAGTTGACAAAGTACAGATTGCTTTTTAGAGAACTTATAATAATTGTAGAATAACATGTAGTTCCTGTTGTAGAAGAGGAAAGGTTTGACCAGTATAATATATCGTTGCACTGACGTGGTCTTAATGTGTTTTATCTACTTCTGCTACTAGCTCGCTTACTTTAAAAACAGAGTCAAGATTATGTCACCCAGCTTCATGGTATTACCTGATAATTCACCACACAAATTCACTTGCTGTTAAACCCTCGATATTATTCAATAAAACATTATTTTAATAAGAAATAATGTGCAGTTTTAATATGATAAATTGAAGAATTTACTGTTACTCCTTAAAAAAAAAAACTCTTCCCAGGTGCTATAAAATACATGCAGCAAAGTCATCCTCCTGAAGTAATTTAAGGTGTTCATGTTGGAAAAAAATTAAAGCATCCTCATAAGGTGCAATGCGAGGACATCTGAGAGCCCGGGATTAGGCCAAACACGGTGTGCATGGAAAGGTTAATTGAAAACAGTTTCTATGATTGCTCATGTTACAGGAAGACAGACTGATAGCAGGCTTGAGGAGGCAGATGAAAGTGGGAAACGCTGGTGAAAGGCTGAAATGGCTGATTCCAGACTTGAGATTACCAAACAGAGTGGAGGAAGGCTTTGAGCAGACTAGATGATGGCTGATAAGCTGGAAGCAGGTTTTAGGCAGACTGGATGCCAGTTGAACAAACTAATGATAGGCAGAAATAGTCCAGAACCTGACAGTTGTCAGAACCTAATGAGAATCCAATGATTTAAAGACCGAGCACAGGAACTCAGGAAGGCTGGCGGTGCACACTGTCACTGCATGCATGACTGGTGATACTCCATGACAGCAGCCACCTAGAGGAATATTGCTTAGAACAAAGGACTTGTGGTCTGAATAGGCAACATATACAGAGTTTAAACACTGAGACTTCTACTCCAAGCAAGACCATTATCTCCAGATCGCAAGCTGCTCACTGCACCCTGAGGGTAATGGGTTTAACTCAGTATGCAACTTTTGTTGGAATACATTTTATTAATTACTACTGAAGTAAAACATAACTGATAAGAAAAGAAAAGGTAGCATAGAATCTACTCTAATATTTATTGTCCAGTCAAGCACCAATTGAACAAATCATGCAACTCTTTGCCAAATCATAGTTTGAATGTTGCACAGAGCTTCCTGCAGCTGGTGATCCTAAAATGGGTCAGCCTTTGACCGGTGGTTTTGGGTTTTAATTTCTGCTGTCACTAACCAAACCAGGATGAGAAACAAAGAATGACAGGGAAGCCAAATGTAAGGTCTAATGTGTTATTGACAGCAGTAAAGCGCATTCCAACGCCAGCATTCATTCATTCATTTATCACTATCTTCCATTAGTCCCTTTTTTACATCCAACTAATGACTAATCTGGTAGGTTGTAAAGGTTTGTAGGTCAATGAGGGACTGACCAAATGATGCAACGCTCTTTGCAAAGATAATGTGAGCCATACTAGTTGGACAGTCAGCACATGTACAATACATATACAACACGAAAAAAAAGATGTGACGGCATTATAGAAGACATTAAACTTAAGGGCCATGGTCTAAACAACATAGCCTTTGTATATTATTAGTATATTATTTGAAAGGCCAAAGCTGGCATTATACGTTCCACCCCCACCCCCCTAGCTAGATGTTCAAACACAAACAGACACGCACATGCACACCATGGAGACCAGGGAGGAACATCTGTCATAGCGGTTAATTTAGTAGGACAGAGATGCGGGTCGCACAGAGCCGTCAAACTGGCACTGGTGGTTAAAAGAAAGCTCCTGGGAGCACCTGTGGAGAAAAGGGCACACAGAGCAGGAAGCTGTGTGTGTTTATATGTGTGTCTAAAACAGGCGAACACATTAACACAATTAACTGTACAGTTTGTTTTTCTTTTGTGTTTTTTTTTCTTCCTGTGGTTGACCAACGGTTGCAAGTGTTTTTTACTGCCTTTTACTAATCCTCTTGTAACGGTAAACTTTAAGGTCTCCACAGGTGGAATGTGAGGCTTTTCAAAAACCTCAAATGTTGTTCAAATATGGGAAGCAGCAGTAAAGATGTTAGACTTTTGGCTAACTGGTCCGTTGTTTATATTAACCAGAAAAATGGCAAAGAACCCTTTACATAAAACAAATTTAAAAAGACTGAGCATTGAGCATTTTTCTCTAAATCTATTCTTATTTTCATCTCTTCCTCTTGTGTTGCACTTGAACAAGTGTGACATTTTTTCTAATGACAGAAACATAAATGCAACTGTGCTTAACATGATTTATGACCTAATTCCTTCCAATGTGCAGCTTAATTGTAGCAGCTATTAAAACTACATAATGGCACACAAATAAAGTAGTGTGGCTTTGGGCGCATGTTTCCTGTGGGATCGTTTAAGGTGCATCACTAAGAAGCACAGTGGTTTTATTAAACTACAGACAGTTTTGGGTTGTAAACAGAAGTATGACCTTATGTGGTTATTCTATGCCTAGAAACATGACTGAAGGGATATTTGCAAAAGAGAATTATAGTTTGTTTTCCTGACTAGCACATTGCCATCGAGATACTCAGAATACATTGTTTTTCCTTTTCAACCCGAATACGTTGTTTATGTTCAGGAAACATATCTTCTCTGTTTATGTTTTTTTTTAATTTTACATAATGAAAAGAGGGGAAATGTTACTGTTGTAAATCAAGTAAAGATGAAAAGAGACTACGTGCAAAAAAAAACTTGAGCTGATAGCATTAAATACAGGATCAGTTGTTCACAAAGGTTACCTTTGTTTCATCATGGATATATGAGTAACGTCCCGGATTATGATTTTATCAAAGGTAGTTTTTATCTGACTTTAGTCTTACTGCTCTGTCTGCAGCATTTCTCCTGCATTCATGATTGAGTAAGTTTACCCATAAGCCGACTTAAGAGCCATTTCCACTGTCTGTCCAACTATGAAGGTTGTGTGACAAAATGTCATCTAAATTTAACACCTGGTCTGCCTGAACTCTCTGTTTGAAAGGGTTATGCAAAATATGTTGCACTTAAGGAAAACCGCAAGTCTGATCATAACACAAAAAACACTATGTTCCTTTTCTTAAGACATTTGGCGTAGGTAAAATCAGGGAAACTCAGAGTTTTCTGTTTCACATAGAGGTTATTCAAGCTCCGTCTGGACCAGGTTTTCCTCAGTAAACTTTACCCTCCTTATGCCAATCATGTTGTTTTGTTTCATGATTTAGTCAGTAGAGTTCTGTCATAGTTCTGTGCAAACAATAAAAAAAAAACAATCAGAAGGTCTATTAGACACATTAGGGTATTAAAAACACAATATGTGCTTTTAACGAGGATTCAATCGACAAAGGAGCACCATTAATTCACAGAGAATTAAATATTCATTGGGAGTAGGTTCTCAGACCACATATAGATGTTCTTTATATTCAGAAGGTTTTGTTTATGTGTGCTGCCATTTCACCTTACAATCCATCAGATACATTCATTACCATATCCTTCCTCACATTTGCAGCATTACACAGACTTCTTTAAAAGGTATTTAACAAAACATAAACAAAACGAAACAGGGTGGTTTCCTACTTGGCTTGCCCCTGGCCGGGGCTGCCAGCCTGGGCTGATGCTGAAGAGTGAAAGGATGTGGATGTTGTGGGAGCCATGGGTCTGTACAGGCGACTTGAATGCCAACAAGTCCTACAACTCAACATCTAGGTTGCTGGTCCAAGCTGCCACATACATGGAGAGGTTCTGACCAGTAGGACTGCAGGCTATTCTGGCAGTAGAGGTGTTTGGTCCTAACCCAGTCGCCTCTCAAAATTCAGGGGATGCAGGCTTGGTGTGTGGCATCAAACATCTTCCATCGGGTCATCATCAGGAGGGTTTTTATTTTGTGATTTGATTTAGTGCGTCGTTAAAGGTTTTCCCTTCCTCCAGGCGGGCTTGGATCCCATTTTTGAGTTTTATTTCATCTTTTGACTCCTCCATTATACTGTGATACACTGCTGTCCATACATGCTTGATGTGCCACAATTATTTGTAGTGACAATCCCGGGAAGTTCCAGCACCCAAACAGGTCATACAAGAGGTCAATGAAGGTGTATGTGGTGATGGAGGTAACTTACCTTTGATAAGTTTGAATTAAAACTGTTTACAACCGGCAGGAGTGGTATGTTAGATATGCCTTGAAGGTGCAGATGGCCAAAGAGTTGGAGAGATTGATGAGACGGCTGCCCTGTTTTCCCACTCAGGAGGCAGCACCACAGTTGCGTACCAGCTACTCCACGTATTTGGGGCAACACCTGCCGTGGAGAGCCTGTATTCCAGGAATTCAACCTACACAACCTCAAATGTGCACTTCTCTGCATTCAGTGTGACCCCGTGCTGTTCAAAATGCTGAGAAACCTGCTCCAGATAGGCATCACGTAATGTAGGGTGTGAGCAGGATCCATGAACCACCATGTTATCCAAGTAGATAAAAACCCTGGATACCAGCCAGTGTCAGTGACATTATCTTGTGAAAATCGCTTGGGGCTAATGAAAGTCCAATATCTATTCGTTTATATCTGAAAACACCGACCTACATGACAACGGATGTGAGGTCAATGCTGGTAAGTTGCTGGGGGAATTTGCAGGTAGCCACGTCACAGGTCCATCTTACTGAAAACGGTGGAACCATGAAAATGACTTGTGAGCTCCTGAACAGCAGGGAGGGGGTACTTGTCATGGATACTGGCCTAGTTTTAATCCCTCAGGTGAACACATAGACAAAACCCGCCACCTTTTTTCTTGGCTGTCACATCGTTCGACACCAATGGTGAGGCAGTCAACTGCTTACAATTACGTTATAATTCAGTCTCCACTGCAGCATGTAGGGTCAGGGGAATATATCATAGAGGCTGAATAACAGGGCAGAATGACACGTCAACAGTCGGCTGATGTACAAATCCTGACGTGCGACCCAGCCCTTTAAAAGGATGGGTAATTATTAGACCTGCAGGCAGTGACCTGCAGTGGGCTCTGGCATCAGTCTTTGCAAAACCCTTGAAATCCAAACATTTCCCTCAATTATGCTATTTTCCTACTATCTGGACCTTCCTGCCTGAACAACCACGGGCCCTTAGCCTAGCCTTCTTGAGAATAAAGTCATTGAGTCCTTGAAGTCTAGCTTTCTAAATAATTCTCTGTCTGTGAACAAAATGACAAAACTACGTAAACCCTGACTCGAGACATTGTGGACCTCAAATTTCTAATCAGTTTTTGCTAACTTTTATAAAAAAACAGATAATTCCTCGACTATTTCATTAATGTGTAATGTACTGTGTACTTTACTGTTTTCTTTTTTTATTTGATGCAGGCAAAAAAATCCTGCAACCTTTGGGCTTGTCAGCGACACATTCACCCCCCTACTAAATTCAAGGTGTGAGAGACACAAGGTGAAAATGTAGCCAGATGGTTTTTGTTCAAGATCTGAGCTTGGACTTCCAAAGCCCTCTCTGACACGTTGATCCTAGTCTCATGTCCCTCTCTTCTGTGCTGTCCATTGTCTATCCCTTTGTCATGGAACACATTTTCAATCATGCTTGCTACCAACTCCCTGTTTTTTTGTAAAAGTGGTTTCTAAGAACATCCAAGCAACGTTGATCATGATCCTCCAATCATCTGCTACTTTGTTGAACCACATGCACTAGGTAAGCAACATATTCAGCTCTGTATAAATCACAGATTACTGAAAAAAAATGTAAAAAACAAAATAAAAGATAAATCAAATGAAAAATTGAACATATCTGGTGCTCCCTTCCTTATGGTGTTTTTGTTACATATATGAATACATTCATTCTGAAAGTCAGAGCTCAGAGAGGATGTCAGTCTGGATCCGTGTTTTTTGTCCCTAACTTTTGCAGAACTCATAAAGAAGCGGGTCATAATGATGCATAGTTTTTTAATGTGCCTAAGATATTTCCATTTTGGATATGAACTAGGTTTTTGGTTTCACCCCTGGAAGACATATTTTGTGATGTCAAGTGAAGTGCGATTCAGAATTCTCTGCAGCAGTGCTCTGTTTTTCTCAGTTTCTGTTTGGATCTGCTTTTGCAAAGTTAGTGCCACAAACTGCCATTACTGTGTGTTGTGGATTCCTCCACTTTAAATTTTGCAACTTCCACTCTTTTCATATACAGGGAATTTATCAAACATTGAACACTGCTTCACATCAAAAATATATCCAGTTATGTGCACCAAGGGAAGGTGTATTTTTGCAAATGAGAGAGAAGCACACCTGAGATGCAGTACAAAGCATTACTATTTTTACTTTAAGATACCCAGTTTTCTTTTACCTTTTCTCTCCCGTTGGCTGCCTTACTGTGTGATAAGTGTTTTTCAGAATGGTTTCCAGTCAGCCAGAGGAAGTACAGCATCAACATCTGTGGCCAGTTATTACTACTCTGTCCTTATCAGTTAAATCTTCTGACCACAAACCTGAGTCAACATCCTTTATATGACTTTATCTGTCTTCTTTCACTTTCTCTCCTCATCAACATTGCTTTTTCCTTTCCCTTCTTCATCCACTCCCACTCTTCTTATTCCTTTTACCTTAAAGGGCCCTACTTTTGTGATGGCATTTTACAGTCATTATATAACAATTAAATTCTTGAAATCTTAAAATCATTAGGACACACTTTTAGTCTCAGGATTCTTTCTAAATATGGATTCAGTCTTATTGTTTGAGAAAACATCAAATCTCAAGTCTTTAAAGTCTTTACATCTTTAGTGGGACAGGTTTAGGTAAAATACACATGGCCATGTATAAGCCACCATAATATTAACCCTGGTAGTGAAAACTTTTTCCTTCTCGGAAACCAGTGTGGTTTAACAGAGTCAAAAACAACATCTTTGTTATCAGAAAGGTCCAAGCTGCTCACATTCACTGATTCAGTGTTATATGTTGAAACTTTTATCAAATTAAAAATTAAAAACTTTAACATAACACTTTAATTTTATTTAGTCCACATGTAAATTTTAAAGCACTGTTAAGTTATAAAAAAACATCCCGAGGATCCAAAAGATCCAAACATTGGGTTCTACTATCAAAAAATGTAAACATTATCGCAAACCTCCAAATCTAACAAGACATGGTCATGTACCTAAACCAAACAAGAAGAGAATCAAACTGATAAATAGTAGATATCCATGGCAACTACAGACAACCTGCAGAGATCTACAGCTTAGTTGCAAAACCCTGTCAGTAAATATATTTGTGTAATTCAGAAAACTGTTTTCCTGAGAGGGATCAGAGGAATCCCATTCTTTAGTGTTGATGACGCGATGTTGATTTTATGAGTTATTATGAATCAAACAGGATAATATTTAACACAAATATTGTACATTTAGTGGTGCCATGGCAGCAGTTTGAATACTACAGTATCTGGTAAAAACCCATCTCCATGTGCTGATGTCAGAGCGAGAGCAATGTTGGAGCATTCTGTAATGGAGACAGAGGATTGTTCCAGAACATCTAGAATTAGTTTGTCTGGTGGAGCCATCAGTTTAACCTCAGGAGAGGGTAGTGATACTGGGGAATATGGAGGCATCACACCTTATAGGTCAGAACCATCCAGAGCAGATCTCTAACCTACAGAGTCAGACCCTGAGCCAAAGGATGACAGCTAACATGACCTAAGCAGACCCGGTAGAAAACACATGGCGGGGAACCACGGCTACTACTGGTACAGATAGTATAATCAGTTTTTAATTGTACAGTAGAGAGGAAAAGAATATTTTAACAAAAGGAAACCTCCTGCAGAACCATGGTACGTACAATATGAGCGGCCTTCTTCCAAGGCTGACTGGAGAGAAAGGCAGAAATACAAAAGCAAGCAGACAAACAAAAGGTAACTGTAATCTAGCTCTACAGGGGGCTCTATCTAGGAAATAAGCACTCAAGCAGATGAGCTCTGAGCCAGTTTTCATGTCAAGGGATAAAATAGAGCACATATAGTTAGTCACAAAATAAAAGCTGAGCTCATGGCTATGGCGAGAAGAGAAACAGGACTTAACATCAGAAATCAGGCCCAACCCTAACATCTATCAGCAAAGGTGTTGATGGCACCACCTATGCTATTATATCTCCCCAGGATGGTGTCACATCCAACCAGGAACAGACCAGATGAAGATACTATGATTCAAAAACACAGAGAGAACATAAAATCATGGACTGAATTAACAAATGTTGCATAATGGTAGAATAGAAATGTAATGAAATGATGAAACAAAAATGATACAAAATGGTCTCTATGTCATCTGTTGTAATTACATGACTTGGGGGCGAGTAGAGAACAAATGGAAACACAGAGAAAAGTGATTCTACAAATGACTCAAGGGGACTGAACACAATAAACACATTTTAAACACACATAATCCTTTCATTCTGCTTCAGAAATTAGCACTGCTTTGCGTTGCTCTATTGCTTAATACTCCAATAATAGACATTTAGGTTTGCGTTTGTCACAAGAAAATTTTGAAAAGGTTCAACTGTGCTGAATATGTGAAAAGTGCAACACAAGAATAGGGTGAAGACGTTTTTTGTGTAAAAAAAGGTAATGGACCTTTTAAGTCTATGGTTTGAAAGTGGACAAGAGAATCCCTTTATACAAAACTGCACTGTGTCAAAAAATGATGCTCATGTTTGAAAGATCTGCACTGAGAATCATAACAAGAAGTTAGTTCGTTTTTTTGTCAGTAGAACTCATCTGTGCAACCCTTTAAAATATATTTAGGATGAAAAACAGGAATACTACTCTTCTCCCTTCTGTATGGAGTTCTCCTATTTCCCTTTTCAATCTTTTGTTCACTCCTATTCTCTCCCGTGTGCTGTCCATCTCACTTGTGTCTGTGCTCTTTGTCTACCCTCACTGAGGAGAACAGGGAGGGTGTGAAAAAAGCTGCCAAGTGACGATAAAGCTATTTGGTACTGTCAAAAGTCTCCCATTGAGGCAGGGGTGGGGGGCTGAACAAGCGAGGGAAGCGACTAAGGAGTGGATCACTCCATCCATCACAACCACGCAGGACTGACAACAAAAGACGGAGTGCTGGGTGAGGCCTCTCAGCTGTGAGGGGCCAGGAACTCAAAACAATATTTTTTGGCGCCTGTCAGACTGTCCAATAAAGGGAGCCGATATATGAACTATCTAGCACTGATGTAATGTGGCTCATAAATCTGCTTTAATTACTCAGCTTGGGGACAGCCAGTGGGAGCCCGCGTCTGGATTTATGGCATCCCCGCTTGGCATCTTAACGACTCTGTGCTTTTAATATCATTACCCTGTAATTTATTATGCTGCCTGGGTGCACACCCAAACCTTCAGCATAACTCTTGTTTATTTATGCCTGTTTAAAGGCCACTTCAGTGACACAGGCATTTAGCACATTTCAGTCAGGCTTTAATCATTTGTCCTAATGAGGCATTATACAGTGGTGTCCTCTGGCTGGCTCACACTGTGGCTTGATGGTTGGGCTGAGTCCTGGGAAGCTTGTGAGATGGCAAGACAGAGTTTGCTAGGTCATGATCCCAGAGGTTTGAGGCTCTGGTTCTGCTGCACTCTCTAATGATCTAAGCACTTGTGGACCATATAAAGGATTGTTTTTACTATCAAACAAACAAAAGTGGTTTGAATGTAACCTTTTTTATATACTTACATATATGATATTAAAATGTAGCAAAATAGATGTTTACATTTCCGTGGATCTTTAATATAAAAAGTGTCTTGCATGTTTGCTTTAATAAAAGAAAAAGATAATATTTCTAAGTTCTTAATTATCTAAGCAAGATAATATTTCTAAGTACATTTTTTAGTAAAACCTGGAAAAAGATGTTTCACCGTGCTATTTTCTAAGTTAAAATGACCAAAGAGTGGTGCAGAGACCTAGGAAGCCTTGCCTTGTGTAAATTAGCCTGGAACCTGATACATTACATGCCTTGAAAAAGCACTGTTCAGTGTGATTGAGGATCTGCTGACCTCGACTGAGGACTTTGTTGGACAGTAATGGAAGAACTTTTCCACTATTATGCATTGTCCAAGCAGAGACTGTGGCCTCTGAGTTGGACTCTTTGTTTTCATCCACAACAAATCCAATTCAGAGTCACTGATGTGGTCAGAAAGCTCGATAATGGCAGGGCATTATGAGATGATGAGATTCACGCTGGGTACAGGCCCCTGGATTTTGTGGCCCTGTCGTGGCTGAGCTCGGCACCGTCCACAGGGTGCTTTAGGGTTTTTGGGAGTTTTCCCAACTGGTTCACATTCTTTTGGACCTGCCCATGTGACCGGACCAGGATAAAACTCAATATAATGGATTTATTCTTCAGAATAGGATTTAACTATGAAGAAATCCTTATTCTTTGAGCATATAAACATCCAGGGGACATATACTTTGAGTTGGCATGGAGGAATATTAAACCTGGCTGGAAAGAAAACATCGGTTTTAATATTCTGCTCACATTGAAGATACTTTCCACCTTTATTTTTTCTCCATGTGACCATCATACCCATTGGTAATAACGGGATATTGACTACTCTTTCTTTGAACACAATCTGTATTTAGCAAAGTTTAAGGATTGGGTTGTGCACGAGTGGACGAACCTCCAATTCTTAAACATTTGACAGTAAAAATGTTCTTTTTTCCCCTACATTAAACCACTTGGGCGGAAAAAATGGTATCATTCGTAAATTATGATTTCTGGCAGCACACAGTTATTCTTCTGGACATAGATGGCTCATGGACCACAGTTTGGGCAGGCCTGCAATAAAATTTACATTTCATCATTCTTCAACCTCTGCATATTCTCTTTAGGATAAATTTATCTTCCCTTGTTCTCCTCATTCCGACTGGATGTAAAACCTATTATCATTCTCTTTCACTTTCCCCTCCATTTCCTACTGTTCACCTCCCATTACCCCTCTATGTTTCCTTTTCTCTATTCATTCACTTTGCACCCTTATTCTACCAATTTATCTTTCCGCTCTCCTGTCTGAGCGCAGATGAAAAAGGAGTTTGGGGCAATAAGGGTGAAGAGGATAAAAAATGATCGGGGGTTGAGGACAGACTTTGCTTTTCTGCTGCCATGTTATGCTAATTCTTTCCAGATCAGCCTCCCTATTACACGCGTGCAATAGCGCCTCCTTAATGTTAGCTGCTAAATGTCTGCACCACTGCCAGTGACAGTGACATATTAGTTTTGCGCCGCTCTGCAATCTGATACCTCGAAGTTTGCCACCATACTAAAGATTTGATTAATGTTGTTCCATTTGGAGCCTGTAATTGGCCACGACTGGAGCACAGAATAATCAGGCGTTTCTATTTGGAGCAGCCAGCGAGTTGAGAGGAAAGGATGAAAAAAAAAAGGGGGGGGATGCTAACGAGCAAGCTAGTTAATTAAGCCTGCAGCACAGTAGCGACAGTAACTGATGATTCCTATGACAAACCACCCCTACTCCTCTTCCTCTACCTCCTCCTCCTGCTGCTGCTGCACATGTCTCCTCTTTCCAACACCTACATTCAGTCCAGACAGTGCTGAGAGCAGACAGGCAGGTAGCCCGGAACAGTTTTTTTTTCTTGGTTAAGTAGAGGTCTATCCCGTAGCAAGAATGATGTTGATACAGAATAAAAAGTTTACTTTCGTAATGAGCGCTGTTCTTATTTTAATTAGCACACCAATAAAAGCCTCAAGCTTAAACAAAAAAGTATAAAAATAAAGTTACCGACAAGACAGGACGTAGTTTTTTTTCTCCATCTCCAAATACATTGACAAGTATATTTTTGCATGTATGAGGAATTTGCTTTAGTAATAAGAAGCTACACACAACTACCATTGAAATAAATCAATTTGTGAATATGATCATTTTTTTTAATTCCAAATATTAATTTGGAATACAAAAATGCAAGTTTTATATGGATCCTATGAGAATAGAAAAAATACTACAGCTTTTTACAGAAGAAAAGCACCATGGCAACTATTAGGAATATACAACAACTGTATGAAATTAAATTAAATGGTATTTACATGTGCTTAGGTATTTTTGTTTTTTGTATGAGAAAGTGTCAGTGGGGGATCAGGAACCTGTTAATAAGGCTAGTTGCAGAGGTACACAAGCTGTTTTCTGTGGCCAGATGCTTTGGTTTGATTGACAGCAGCCTCCTGCCAGGGTGGGAGAGGTCAGCTGCACTGGGCTCGATGCATAACTCCACTACTTCCCTAACTTTAGGCAGCTCATTTGTTCTGTCTTTCTCTATTGGATAAACTGATTAATCCTGGTGTGCTGTAGTAACCATGACCACAATGGCCAGAAATACCTGAATTAATAAAACCAGTAGTGAAGCTGTGGATAGAGCCCATTTATATTTTGTTGCTCACCTCAAAGTCCAGCATACATACAGTTCCTGAAGAGAAGGGACGTTGCAGCCAGTAACCTTCTCTACAGAGCAAATAATACACTGCAGCCTAACCTGAAAGAATGTGCACGTTGTGGAGATATAGTAAGGTTCAATAGGGTCTTTCTGTTTGTTGTTTTTCTTCCTGAAGTATTTATTTCTGTCTTATGAATTTGGAGGGATTTTGATTGTAACCAATCCTCAGTTGGGCTCTGTAGTAGTTTGTGATACAGGGAGGACAAGTGGTCAACTCAATGGCTGTAAGTACCAGATACCTCTGGCTGCAAAACAAGTCCAAACCCCTAATTCTCTACCGTAGTAGAGGAGTACGAGGAGTTTGTGCAGTTTTTTTTGTTCTCTTCATATAAGTTCTTTCCAAATATTACTTCTTCGGTCTTTTAAATTCAATTCAATTCAGTTTATTTATATAGCACCAAATCACTACACGTGTCATCAAAAGGCTCTTCACAAAGACAGTTCATTCAAATCACACAGTCAG
This sequence comes from Jordanella pulchra, assembly GCA_034780135.1. Lineage (NCBI taxonomy): Eukaryota > Metazoa > Chordata > Actinopteri > Cyprinodontiformes > Cyprinodontidae > Jordanella > Jordanella pulchra. Next base: position 35 of record JAUZNJ010027351.1, on the reverse strand, counting down.
ATTAGTTAAAAGTTTTCTATCTAAGGAAAACCAGC
>JAUZNJ010027340.1:0-16618 GCA_034780135.1 Jordanella pulchra | reverse complement strand
AGTCTAATCACTGGGTCAAATGAGCCCTATTTAAATGGGCTCATGAGAAGTCAACAGCTGTAGTCAATCAGAATCACAAGAAGTGAAGAGGCCATGACATGAAGCTCATTTGATTGACACAACTCTCTACATAACCAAAATTCCGATCACTCTATCACAGAAAAATAAGACTTGTAGAAACTCAAGACAGCCATGAAATTATGTTTATTACAAGTGTATGTAAACCTTTGACCACAACTGTAAATTTCAGAGTATTAAAAGCCATTGTATGGCTACTCTAGCCCTATTTTAGACCAATAACCCTTAAATATAATCTCTGCTGACTGTCTTTGTCCAGCAGACCCTGGTTTGCACATTTGGTGTTATAACTGTAACTTAGTCCAATGATGCAGTACAAGAAACAATAACTTTAACAGTTAAAAGATTTTCCTATTAGAAGTAAAGGATGAGTGAGATCAAGAACAGGCCAGAAGTTTATCAAAGGACAAACAGCCATTCACACATCATTCACCGCTCAGGGCGCTTTAGAAAAAACAGTTAACTGGTTATGTTTTTGAACTGTGAGTAGGAAGCCTAGTCTTATTAACAGTTCTGTGACGCTCATCTTCTGGTAATAATTTAGGGAAAAAACATATTCTGTGAGCTATTTCCTATCTTCAATTATTTAGAAAATGTCAAAAACAAAATAGATACATAAACCCTACTAATATAAGTTGTCCAAGCAATAAAAAAAGAATTAGAAAATATTTATTTAAATATCTTTACCTATATCAAATTCATACAGTTACTATCTTTGATTAAATGTGTTTTTTTTTAGGTTTATTGAAACTGCATAGTAACTCTATAATAGACAGCTAGCTTTAATGAAAATAAGATCATTTTTTGCATATTTTATGTGCCACAGAAATAATCACTTCACACATTTTTAAGGTGTGACCACTTGCTCTTTAATTAAAAACACTGTAATTTGTACAAGTAATGTACACATAAAAATATACACAGACAGCTAAATACTTTAAGAGTTCATGACAATGCATAGAAATTAAAAATGTGAAATAAACGCTCCCAAAAGAATGAAAAAATGCCACAAAAAACCCCCCAAACAATAGAAATGTTAACGTTGCTTTGGTCTAGTCACAGTGGCTACATTGGAAATAGATATTTAGTCTAAATAAAAGCTGATGATGCTGTTATACTGCTAAACGTTTTCCATATTTACACAGAAGATTGACAGAATGGTAGAGTAAAGCTGAGATATGAGAAAACCTTTAAGCGCATGAGTCAGAAGCATCTTGTGCTTGTTGGGTGTGCAGATGTGCTGAGTAACAGTCTACGTCTGGTTACAGTGAATGTGGCAGGATAAACACAACTGAGCCATTTCTGATGGCTTTACCATAAAAATATACACACACAGAGTTTACTGCTCTGTTTGATGAACCTTAATGGAAGTGGCTTTAATGTGCAGCATACTGAAATATGACTGGAAATGAACACTTTTGGCTTACTTCCATCCTGTTCTCATGTTAATTGTCTCTTAAAATAACACAGGTGCATTTTCCAAACAAATGCTCTGCCAAATTGCAACAGGGAGTCAATGAATGTTATGATACTGGAAATCAGCTCAAATATAAAAAGGCAAAGATGAGAAAAATGTAATAATAAAAAAAAAATTAAAAAAAATACTCCCTTCAGTTTCGTCACCTAGTTTTAGGCAAGTTTGCTCATCACCAGAATGAATGATTTTCAAACACAGAATATATAATGTAAACATTAACTTGTCATGCATTACAGTATTAGGTGCACACGTTCTCTCTGCAGATGCTTCTGTTTGTAACTGATCCATCAACGGAAACATTGGTATATGATCTACATTAATCCACATCAGTATTACAGCAAAATATATTGAGGTGCTACACATATATAAAAAATATACAACTTTTCCTCCGTTTTATAGATTCCCATTTATCTAGAATATCATTCCTTAATATAGACTCTTTGTAAAATAAAGTTCTCAGCAGCCCTATAACTCTATGCTCAGTGTAACACACGACCTCCACTTTTACTGTGAAAATTTTTTCTGCCAGAACTCCATGTAAGCCTGCAGACTTTGAATACTGCAGGAGCACACACCCTTACAAACGCTCACGTCACCTGAGCCTGCTTTTCCAGGAATCTCCTACAAACAAAGACATGCAGACATGCCACTCTCACATCCTATAGCATTTGGTAAAAATGATTAGGCCATCTAGCAGGAACTCGGAAGACTTTTACACTTTTTTGGCTTTGATTTGCTAGTAATGACATCTAGAGCAGTAATACAGTGTAGAAGTTTACATACAGCCAAGTTTTTAGCTTTTGGAAATGCACTGGGACCATTACTTTAAGGGTGTCTGATTTTATGATCATTGTTTTAATGGGTCCTAGAAAAGAAAAGAATCAGGTGCAGAGGTACAAATGTTACCCTGCTTTATCCATTCCATGTGTAAACTTTTAACCTGCTCTGTGGGAGTCAGAGAGAAAGGAAACAATCCCAAACAGAAAATAAAGACACCCTAAACCTGTGATGCCACACTAGACTGTAAACCTGTACTTTTGATCACAGTTTAGGTATAATTTCATTCTAACTAACTAACCAACTGCTGGGATAGATAAAAAATAGTCAACAAAATGAGGCAGAAAATTGGAAAAGGAAAAACACTATAAAAAAAAAAAAAGAGAAATCTTGTTAATATCTACCGGGCTTTACCTCTATCCAGAGCTTAATATGGGCTTGCTAAATTGTCTGAACTGGTTTTGAGGCACAGCATGACTAAAAAAAAGAAACAAACAAAAAAAAAACTAGAGTACAATGGGAGAATTGGCTTTTATTGAGTCATAGAGCCTGAAGGAAAGGAAAGATTTGTCCACAAGAAAGCAAACTAAGAGCTTCAACATCAAAGTTAATCTTAGTTGGTTTGATTTTGCAGATTTTCTTCTGCAGACAACAGACCAATCCCAAACAAAATGAAGCTGGAGATCGCAGGTGAAATCGTGCCATTTTTCTCACAGTGAGCTAAGCAAAGATGAATTATTACGTCGCTTCTCTCTGGAAAGACAGGTTAGCACACATTTGCTGTAATAAAACAAACTGCAGCCAAGACACCTAAAGTACAACGTGTCTTTTAACTCATTTACAGTCCGACAAAAATGAAAAACTAAACTGCCGAGGATGTGAACTTGGTTGTTTGTGGCGCCACAGTTTAGATTGGTCACTGCTAAATGAACTGCTGTGTTAATGCCTCATTATTTACTGTACATGCTGGTGGCCTGGTCTTTATACTGCAAGCAGTTAAGAAGCTTAAGTGCAAGGTCATGAGATTGTTCTGTAGGGAATAATTCATGTTTGTTTTATTTTTTCATAGTTTTTTTTGCTTTAGGTTCCTTTTTAATTTAAATACCCTGATTTAAATATATTCTGAGAATGATAAACACCTCGCTGCTTTTGGTCTTAGGAAGGAAGCAGTCTTTGTGCTGGTTTTGTAGAGGTAAAAACCTCTAACTCTGTAGAAGATGCCATATAAGGATTTAGCCTGTAGATCTCTGTTAAGAGGAAGTAACAAAATGCACCTTAAGGAGACGTCCACGATTTGAACAGTGTTGAGAGATCGGTCAGTGCTCCAGGTAACACCATATTGAAGCTACTGCAGCATTTGGTTCACAGTTCAATGTTTAGGTTGCATCTCCAGGAACGCTAGAGATTTTTTCTCCGTTTTGTGTGAATGAATTATGATATTATTGTGTGTGTTTGTTTGTTTGTTTAGATCTCTGTGGCAGTGATTTCCTCAAAGTGGATGTCATTGCTGCCACTGCGGACCTCGTAGTCTTCCATGTCCCGGTTCTCCAGCTCCAGGCTCAGCTCCCTCATCACTCGCTCAAGATCCCGGTTGCGCCGATACATCTGAATGTAGTTCTGCTGCAGCTGCTTTTGGTAGCGAATTACCTGGTAAATGGGGAAAAAAAAAAAAAAAAAAACCACCCAAACATGTCAATAAAATCATAAAGGAAATAACCATCAATGTGTGAAACAGAACATTTCAGATTTGTACTTTTTCTTTCTCCTCGTGCCACACCCTCCTCTCTTCCTCAAAGCGTGACCGCTGCTCCTCACCAGTTCTTCTCTCATACATGAGCTCAGCTTTGAGTCGATCAACCTGAAAAAAAAAAAAGGCTTGGTGTTTATGTGGTGAAGGATACAAAGAAAACAAACACCACAGACGCTAAACTGGCCTCCTGGGACTTCAGGTGTATGACAGCCTGGAATAAAAAGAGCTTTATACCTTTAACTAAATGACATGTACAGCAATGCTGAGACAATAAAGTTTCACATCTGCCAGCAAATTATTTTAAATGCTTTACTAAAAGTTTTTTTCTCACTTTTTTGTAAGAAGCTAGAATTAAAAAAGAAGGCAGTTTCCTACAATACTTGACATTATTCTTCTTTGTAATATTTTTTTCTTAGTCTGTATCAAGTAAAAAAAAGAAAAAGAAAAAAGGTAGGCTACCTGCTGTCGAAGTCCCATCAGTGTTTCTGCATTCTGCCTCTGAGCCTTGGCTTCATCGCTCTCTCCTCCCCACACCACATAACCTTCCTCTCCATCACGGTACATGAAGGGGCTGGGACCCCCCCTTCCTATCACAACTCTCCCCTGTTGGAGTGAAAGGCCCATGACCAGTCCCTTCTTGGTCGAGTTTCCCCCGTGGTTGGACAGTGCGTCACGAAGCCGGACTGACTCGTCCTCCAGACGGCTCACTTTGTCCCGCAGAAGCTCAGCTTCGCTCTTGCGTCTTTGGAGTTCGTTTTCACAAACTTCAAGCTCCAGGGATCTTGTCCGCATGGCAGTCTGGGCCTCCTGGGTTCGAGCCTGGCTGGCCTGCAGCTCTGAGCGAGCTTCCCTCAGTTGGGCCTTCAGCACCACAATCTCACCTGCTTTCTGACTGAGCTCAGATTGGATTTCTTTCAGCTGCTGCTTCAGAAGCGAGATCTCTCCTGACTTTTGACACACCTGATGCATAGCAGGAAATGAGTGAGAGGAAGTCAGAAAACTTGCAAACATCTATGTGCTATACATTTTATGCTTTGTTACGCTCAGACATTTGGATTTACTTCCTCCTGAAAGACACACTTACTAGGGATTACATGAAAAAAAGAGACACCGCGAAGGTTTTCTGCCAAAATCAGAGAAAATACAACTCAAATTTGTCTGAAGCCTGACCTTTCCAGAGTCAGGCTCTGGCTCACCTCCCACTTGGTTTCCTCCAGACGGGGACCCAGCTGCGTTTGCTCCCTCTGGATGGTGGCACACTTTCTTTCTAGTGTTTCTCGGTCCTGCAGCAGAGAGGAGAAGTCCTCTTGTAGCTTCTTTTTCTCCTGCTGTAGTTGGAATACCTGTGAATGAGCAGATTTATAGATTTGGATATGCAACACAAATGAATCATATGAATTATTATTCAAGCAACGAAAAGACCACAAAGTTGTTACCTTAGATGCTTTAAAAACATCTCTTTTACAGTAACTGAAGTTAATAGAAAATAATAATCTGCTTTAAGGCTAAAAGTATACAATGCTCTGCAAGGTTACTCCTAAACACATGGTGCCCATTTATATCCAGGCCCCTTTCCTCTGACATCCCTAAATGACAGTCCTCTAGATCAGGCTTCCTCGAATCTGGCTCTTGAGGTTTGTTGTCCTGCACATTTTGGATGCATCTCTGCTCCACACCTGAATACCATTGTTAAATTATCTCCTCAGTATGCAGCCAAGTTCTCCAGAGTCCTGCTAATGACCTAAATATTTGACGCAGGTGTGTTAAAGCAGAGACATATCTAAAAGGTGCAGGACACCGGCCCTTGAGGACCGTAACTGAGGAAGCCTGCTCTAAAGTGTAATTTAATATGAAGGTCTCAGAGGTTGGCAGAACACATTGATGAGGAGAACGTATCATAAAAACCAAGAAACAGAAGTAAAATCTAGGAGATGTTGTATGAATATTCAAATGAAATTATTTGTATTTTTTGTTGTAGGCGATTAAAAAAAGAAAAAGCAAATAAAGTTTTTGTATAACGGCACATTTTTGGCTCCCCGGAGCTTCTGTAGCATTACTCTCAAATTGAAGTTTGGTAATTAACAACCTCACACGAAACAGCAAGTGACATCATGGCTACTGGTAAGAGTGGGAAGTTTGTTCTCAAGAAAGGAATAAAATCAGCTGTTGTTTGGAACTGCGACAGACGTGGAGCAAGAGATCCCTCGCTGCAACATTTGCATAAAGATTATCACAATTAAAGGCAAACCTTTTTCACCACTTAAAAAGGAGGCATCAAGCCGAATATGAACAGTCTCCTTGGGATGAACAAACCGGCTCTAACCAACAGACCTCGGCTATGACACGGCTACCATAGCCGAATCTTTAGCTACATTTTTGTTAACATTACTATTTTACGCAAGACAAAGGTGTTACCTCCTTATTTCATTGAAAATTACAAAATGCAATTAAAGAGAGAGCATTAATCGAAAAAATGTTTTAAGTTCGCTTCCATTTTTACTTGTTTTCCTTAATAAGAAGGGGAGAAAAATTGTAAAAAAATTGTAAATCAAATAAATAAAAATCCGAAGGCAACATTAGGAGCAAAATGCTACGTGTAAAAAGTAGAGCTGGACAATATTTCAATATCCGTATATATTGAGATGTTTTAATTCAATATTGGTGCTACGACTTTTACACACATTTGTGACATTTCAATATACTTCAGTCTATAAACATGGCATTGGTCACTGACTGAAGTTCCAGGTTTTAATGTAGTTTTATGTGTTTTATTTTTCAAAGCTAATATTTATTAATGTTATGTTAAGAGGAGTTTTATAAACATTGCAAAATATTTGTCATAGGTTTGTATAGTCATCTGTTGTGGGCATTCTTGGCTTGCTTTTATTTTTTGTACATTGATATCAAAATTATATCGTATCGACTGAAATGAATAAATTTTATTGTAACATAAATTTTGGCCATATCATCCTGCCCAAGTTATAGTGTAGCCCAATCAGGGAAGCTGATTAGAAATGGGGGAGATAAAAACATGGCAATTCCTGACGTGAACCAGCTAAAGGTAGGAAAGGATTTGAAACGGGTTCAGGGGTTATTCTTCCAGCATAACTGCAACCCTGAGCAGTAATACAATCAGAAAGACAATGGAATGGTGTTCATCAAAGCATAAATGGCCTGAGCAAAGTGCAGACCTAAATCCTTTTAAAAATATGTAGCTTTCTTGAAATTTATTGCTTACAGGCAGAAATTTTACTTCTATATTGTGCAAAGCTGATACCCAAAACAATCTGCAACTAATAGCTATAAGGTTTATGGATGAAATGAATTCTTTGTGAAGGATTTTATTTTCCATTATGCTTTGCAAATATGTTGTGTAGATTTGTCACAAAGATCCCAATAAAGTCCATTAAGGCTTACAGTTGTAACATGACAAAAGGTGAGAAGAGATATGAATAGTTTTGCAAAGGATTGCATAAAACATGAAACTGTTTTTAAGTGTTTGGCCTACCTGTAACTGCAGCACCTGCTGTGCTCTCTGAGCTTTCTGAGAAGTTTGTTTTATCTTGACTGCACAGCTCTGTCTCAGCTCCTCCATCTCTCTTTCACACCGTCTTTGCTTCTCCTCATACACCTGTCAAAGCCAAACGCAACAATGAGCTATCAGGTTGTTTTTTTTGTACTAGTATCACACCATAGCCTCTATTTGACATATTCTAAATGAGGTTTGTTTATATGATAAGAGGATCTTGTCCCACCTGGCAGATGGCTGCTTCATTCTCATCAAGGTTTTCCCTGAGCTGCTGGAGCTCGAGGTCTCGCTCCCGCAGCTTCTCCTCCAGCTCCTTCACCACCACCTCATATCCCTCCACAGGTGGTGGTGAGTGTCCACAAGAGCCGCTGTCAGAGAGGGGCTGCCCGCGCCCACTCAGTGACCCCGAGCCCGTGCTTTTACTGGAGGATGAACGTCCACTGTCTGAATTGCTATGGCCGTGGCTTCCAGCTGCTCCTGAAGTACTGCGAACCAGGGCTGACACAGGCTCCGCCGGGCCCCCCGACCCAGAACCTGAGCTGGATCCCTCACTGGGGGCCAAACTGTACACTGTGCTGCTTTGGGTGGGGATGCTGGAAAGGGAGTTTCTCCCTGAATCTGACATGGAGCAGGACTGACTGCTGCGAGCATTACGACATCCACTGTATAAGTTTGGTTTCCCCTCAGAGCTGGAGCTGCAGCTTCCAGCGTTGCTATGGCTACCACTGGAGCTGTTGGTGGCGCCAAGTGGCAAAAGGAGATTTAGACTGGCCTGGCTCTCAGACAGATTACTGCCTCCTGGCCGCGGAGACAAGTACTGCATGGAATGACGGTTCTTGGGGATGACCGGTTTGAATGCTGTGGGACGGATCAACACTTTCTCCATGTTCTGAAAGGAAAAAGGAAAACTTAAAATGCATTGATTCATAAAAAGCTAATCTGTAGATATTTACCAATGCATACAATGTAAAATGTTACGCTTAAAGGCCGGTAGTTGAGCGTTGTTTTTATTTAAGTCATTTAAAAGAAACAAAAGTAGTGTATAACTGTTATACAGAAGGAAGACGGCATCGATTTTAAAATAGAAATAAGCAGCCCTAAGTCAATACAGCACATTTATTCTGCAAAACCAAACATAAAACCATGTATCCTTTAAATCTTTTCTTTAGAGTGATGTTTTATTTTGAGTTGATCAGTTACACAAAATCCTACTGGAATAAACAGAAATAACGGACAGCAAAGATACAGACAGGTTGTGAATCTGATGTAATACAAAGGAACATTTTAACATGCTTTAGCAATGGAGCTGGGAAACGTGATTCACATTATATTTTTGAGCTGAAACCCAAATTTTTATCTCCATATTTGTTTCTTTTCATAATGTTTTTCTAAAAGACACTGTTGAATCAGTAACAGTATTAGTTGTCATAGTAACAGAGGAGCAGAGGAGCAGCACATTGTTGTCTCCTTGTAGGTGGCTGTCCTACAATATGATGTGTGGATGTATTTATGGTTTTTGTATTGGTTAATAACTGCTGTGATTGATGCAGATTGATTTAGTTGGTGAGTTTTAGTTCATGTTTTCAGAGATAATTAAGAATAACTCTGATCATTTGCTAAGGTGATTTGTGAACATAGTTTCACACTTTGGAGTGTTTGTCTACCAAGTTTGGACATATACGAGTTCCTCATAAAAAATAAAGTACGTAGTCTGTGAGAGGGGAACTGGAAGGCAAGAACTGCACAGACAGAGAATAATGGGGAGGGGGAGAAAACCAACTGATTAGATGTTCATTTCATCAGCTCGTAGCTCTAAGTAAAAAACAATTAGATGCATAAGAAATATTTTCACATTTGCATTGTTTTTATAAGATATGATACACATATTCAATTGTTCTGTGTTTACTTGTTGACATTTATAGGTCTACTTTACAATAACTTTTTCAATTTTGTTGTTATCGAAATCTTTCTCATATGAAATTACTTAATTGTGACTAAAAGTAATAAGCATTTTCACCCAAATGACTAAGATATGACTGGAACTTAAAAGGCTGCCCAAAACAACACAGCTCTGAATTTATTGTTTTGCCCCAAAATCATACATAACATTTTGTTTTAACAAACGCCTATAAAAAAAACATGAATGATGGTCCACGAATCAACGAAGAAGAAAAAATTGAGTTGTACAATTGAAAAAAAAAAAACCACAACACCTTATTCTGCGCTGTTAGCATTTTAGAGAACTTTACTTAAGGTTGATTAAATGCATAAGCATAAGCGATAGTCTTTAAATGGCAAATATGGCCAGTGGCCCAAGGTGTCCTTCCACTGGGGCTGACGTGATCAGTCAAAGAAAAAGAAAAATCTGTTCTGTGTGTGATGTAGTCATCAATTGAAAATATGGCTGCACACCAAAGCTGACAAATGATGTGTAAGTTGGCATCTGAATAACATCTTGCCATTCATTAAGGAGCTATTTTCACAGATTTTTAAGGTAACTGGATGGCAATCTCATTTTAGTCAGACCTAAGATAGGTAATTCACAACTAAACAGAGATTCTTTAAAACTGATTTTAAGATTGCTAATAAACATGTTTTAAAATATGCACCAAAGCACAAAATCAACATTGGAAGGAGAGAGCAAGAGAACAGGTAAGGTTTTAAAGGTGTATGGTAACTTTAAAGTTAATGAAAAATAAAACTGTAAAGTGAGATGGCTGGCCTCTGCTTGGATGCTTGTGCATTTTGAGCTCACACATTCTGGATGATCAGTCCGACTGTTGAGCTGCTCTGTTCTGATGTTGTAATCTAGAGAGTAGATTGACATTGTTTGCTTTGATAAATTGGAAGAAAAAAAACATTGTTTTAACTTGTTTTTAAGTGAGAAAGTAGATGTCATCTGTGCAGTCCATTCATCAGGATTATGGTCCAGTAATGGAGGTAAAACATGCGACTACCAGAGTATAAAATCAACTATTTTTTGCTGGAAGGTTTTAAAATGTTTAGCCAGTTAAGGTATTTATAAACTGTTTCGCCACAGTTCAGTAAGAACTGAACTGAACTTTTATTTGTCTGATTACTTGATTAACAGTGACAATAATCAATAGAATAATCGATTACTAAAATATTTGTTTGTTACAGCCCTAAATGAAATTGTAATCTGACAGAGGCGTGGTTTATGCCAACTGACCATCTACTTGGCATGCATGCAAATGCAGGATCAAGTTATTCTGTATTAGGTAAGCTGACCTGAATGCATACGTCAAAGCCAAGTCAACATGATGGAGTTCCTCTTGGAAAGACTCTGGTTAGATGCTATCAAAATATTCCTATCGCCATCTTTACATTAGAAATTTTGAGTTCCATCATCCGATTTATTCCCTTAAATTCTGTCCATACAAAAATGCCTAAAATCGGATTTTTTCTGTGTGTGTGTTTGTTTTTCAGAACTTTCCAGGTAGCAATCCATTTTTTGAAAGCAAACACAGCTAATGTTCAACAATGCCTGTTAAATGTGTAAGTCTGCTGCTGGGATGACAGAGCTGATGTCTTGTGAGAGGAAAGTCTGATCACTGTAAACAACCTCTGTATAAAAACAGTGACGTTTCAAGACACTGTTAACCCTTCTTCTTCAAGTTAGTAAACTGCTCGAGTTCTCAAAATATTTATATTTCTTTATTTACAGGTGATGATTTTTTTTCAAGCCAGAGAGGCTAGCCTAAGTAGCTGGACTTGCAGAGCAGGGATGGTGTATGGTTTACTTATGGTTCCTAAGTAGATAGATGCTGAGACTGGAAGCACCAGACAGGAGGCCTAGAGGAATACCAAAGAAGAGATTTATGGATGAAATGAAAGAAGACATTAAAACAGTTGGAGTGAGAGAAAAAATATCTAAAAGACTGGGTTAAATACAGACAAAAAACTTGCTATGACATGTGAAAGGGGAAAGTTGGAAAAAATTAGGTTTCTCCAAAAAGTTATATAATCTAGTACTATTTTGCAACAATCAAAACAAAAAAATCTCAGATAAAACTGATTTGAAAGGTTGTACTTCACCACTACACAGTAGGACAGACAGTATATGGATAGAGGAAATTCAAGACCATTAACGCCTCGCCTCACAAGTTATTGACCATCAAAGATCTCTGGAACTGCGTTTCATGTTCTGCTGAGTCGGAACAATGATGCCATAAATAGCAGGTCTCTGTGAACATCGTCTGTCAGCAGTCTGTTAGAGATCGTATGGAAAAAACTCTGAACTCCGCAGATTAATCTTTTCTGAAACCAGAGGGGGACCTTTAAGTAATAAAGAGAAGAAGAATACCGTAGTTGTGGGGCTGTATAAAAGTTCTAGAGCTGTTTAACAAATACGTTACCCTACATGTCTTTTGTGTGCAAAAGTGCTTCCATGCACAGAAGAAAAATGTAGCAAGTGGACATCCTTGCATCTGCAAATTAAGTCAAATATTATAAGAACACTTACCATACTGCCCATTTTTATTCGGCCCTGTTTACAACACAGAAAGGTCACATCTGGTAAGCTAAACAGGTTTATTCTAAGTTGGTATGAGGGCTTAAACAATTATCAAAACTATCTACATGAATTAATTGTTAAAATGGTAAACTATACAAGTCCTTCAATAATTGTCAACCATAATATAAGGACCCTAAAACACGGTTTCGGCTGAAAAGTGTGACCCACTGAGAAAACAAATGAAGCCAAAATTGTAGAAATTGCATAGTTTGCACTTTAGATGCAGTTTAAAGAAATTCAGAACAACAGAAGTAAAGAACCTTCACTACAAATGAAAATAACTTCAACATTAGGTTCCACCAGTAATCAACATTAGCATTTCAGTACACTCCATTCTGTAGAGCATTTGAATGAGATATATTTTTGGTTGTGTTCTGTGGTTTTTGATTGTATAGCTTTTTGTTAACTTGTGTATAAAAAGCAAGTACAAAGGTTTAACTATACTACAAAGGTGGTATTTATTTGAATGACATGATGCTTTTTATTTTAGAAACTTTCCTTTTAAAATCCGAAATGAAAAATGCAAGTAACCCTGCACTTTTCATATTTTTGATCCTCTTACTACAGACAGTTCACTCTGCACTGATAATGCTTTGAGTCAATCGAAAAAAATTTACCTTTATGTTTTCCACATACCAATGTTACTTCTGTTATTTCTTTTTCCAGTTTCAGATGCATCCTTTGCTACAATTGTTAATGTAAACACTAAAGATATGTTCTATGTCTGCATGATCCTTTTTATAATAAAATAAAATACTTTGTTTATTTTTTCAAATATACACTAGAGACCACTAACTTATACTTATCTCTTCTCACCTTCTCTAGCTGTCCAGACACTGGGACGAGTTTGGGAGGAGGTCCACCAATTTTGCCATTCCCAGTCCCGCTCTCCTTTTGGTCCTCTGGATCACTGCAGGGACTCGCAACGGTAAGCACCAGGTTGTCATTCCAGTCTCCAACAACCAGTTCTTCACCAGCATATCCAAAGTTTGCGTTAGTTCCTTTCACTGCTGCTTCAGCAACCACTCCATCCCCACCTGCAGAGTTTCCGGGTCTCGGCTGCTTTTTGGTGGGCAGCGGTGGAGGTAGGATCTGTGCTTGAGGCTGTGTTGGGTTGCCGTTTACCAACAACTGCTCTAGGGAGCTCCCACTGCGAAGGGTCTTATCCTGCAGCCGGAAGCAGCTGGTAGCTGGTGTGGAGCGACGCGGCTTGTTGGTGAATTCACTGCCAGCCCTGCAGTGCCTCTCTTGATATGTCCTGCCTGATATGAGGCTGCTGACTGAACCCATGGCTGTATCGGTGCTGCAGGCTCCACAGGGGACAGAGCAGGGGTCTGTGGAGGAGCTAGATGATGGCGGCCGGCGCTGGTGGAGTTCAAGACCTTGACTGGAATGGTCACTCACAGGTAGTGCCTGAACCAGAGCCATGGCAGCCTGACTGCATCAGACAAACCGCACACTAACAAGAAAGAGAAAACAAATTGACATGGTGTTTCATAAAGACATTCTTTAAATAAAGATGTAGAAACTGTAGCACAAAACAAGACATTTTATATATTCGATGTTTGCCAGACGTGGGGATAATTTTGTTGGTTCCTATATTTGTAAAACACTTAAACACTGCTCCCAGTTTCCTAATCTCTTTTACAGTGACTGCTCTGTCACATAGTTGCTTTCCTTGTTCCGGCTAGGAGAAATTTGTCTTATACTTTTTGTTTTACAGAAATCACCAAAGCTAATCCTTGCTGTCTGGTGTGAGATAGGAGACAGAAAATAATCACAATGGTTCCCACCAGCAGCTGATTGATTTTCTCCAAAAGTCCTCATCTTAAAAGTGCTAGCATTTTTCGGTGTTTGAAGGGCTTTGATTTTAGTCAGTTTTTTTTTATACAGTTACACTGCTCACACCTATCAAGATTGCTTTGTATAAACCAACAATAGCATCAGTTGAACTATTTTTAGGAACAGAAACATGAGCAGATAATATAATTACAAAGGGAAGCAGCACTCTGAGCTATTTTTTAAATGGCTCTATAGATTATCAGTGTTTTTTTCCCCCGTGAGGACTGAGAGAAGGTGCACAACAAGGTCCATGAAGCAAAGGGACTAATCCTACAGAGCTGCATATTGTGAGCTGTGGTGCACTTTAGAACATTTACACAAAATGAAGACTCAGTTGAAGAGGCCTAGAAAATAAAGCAATAAATAACTGGAGAGAAAACTTAAGGATACATCTCTTAAAAAAACAGCCCCACAAATATCTAAGAAATTTCTCTTTAAATCTGAAAAAAGGAGAAAAACTGACTAGTTTGGTTATTTTTACATTAAGACTTTACAGATATGTCTACACCAAACTGAACACAAAACTGGTGAAATTACTGAAGATTATTAGATTATCATTATTAGTGTAAGGAAATTTTCAATGATTTTTTAGCACACAAAAGGTCCCTCATCCACTAATAATTTAATAATAATTAATAATTTAATAATAATAATAATAATAATTTCTAATAATTTAATCTTTTAAGACTTTCAAGAAATCTGACTTTTTTCATAGACCTGATTATCCAGTCAGAGGATGAAAAAACATTAGCTATTAACAGTTACCCAAGGCAAACCACCTCGGAGAAAAAAAACTGACGTATCAATTTCCCAAACCTAGAATATTAGCCTAAGTATAACACTTTTTTCAAAAAAGCTACAAAATCTTTTTACCCAAAGACAATATCATATAAGGACTTTGTACAGATGTTGCATTCATCCTGGGGTATGGCTTCTGTTGGAATGGCATGAGCATTTTACAATGGTTTAAACCTCTTCAAAAACTATGGTTGAGGCTATTGAGTCTCTTTGCTCTCACACGACTGGACACAGATGAATAGGAAATTGTCATATCCTTAGGTAAGATCTTACCCATTCTGTTATTATTAGTCCAAACACTTTGATTTTTAGATATTCAACATTGAGGAGGGCAGGAAATTTTTATTTTTTGTAGTTAAACTTCATAAAGTGGACCCTCTGGGTGCTATTTTTTAATTTGGTTGAATTTCGCTTTTGGATTCAAAACCACGTCACTGATACATGTTTACGTCATTATAGCCCTACATTCAGGTATTAAAGCATCACACTCAGACACATGCTCTCATAGGCAAGGCAAATTTATATGGCACACTTCAGTAGCAAGTCATTTCTAAGGGCTGTACAGGAAAAAAAGAAACATAATCGGAAAAGTAGTTTACGGTGGCATACAGGTAATTCAATAATTAATAAACGTGAATAATTAAAGAGGATGAAAATGAATGATTAAAATGATATCGTTCATTATAAAAAATGAACGATAAAATAATAAAAAAATCAAGAAAGATGGACTGCAAATTTTACTAATAATGTTTAGATAACACAGCCAAATGCCACTCTAACCAAGTAGGTGAGTGAGTTTGTTCAAGATTAGAGGAGCATAAGAACTAAGCACTGTTACTTCATGTCTGGTTCTGGATTTGGTGATTTAAGCCAGAAGACCTGAGGGGTCTGGATGTTTGATACACTGACAACAAGTCTGTAAAGTATGTTGGTGCTAAGAAATTCAGTGATTTAAAGACAAGCAAATACGCCGTCTATTCTCAGAGATATACATGGAGCCAGTGGTTAGTTATTCTGGTTAATGATTGATGGTCTGCGAGCACGGTGGCCTTTCAGAACCCACACCCCTTCGTGCAGCATTTAAGGCCTGAATTTCTGCACTGTGCACCTAGAAAAATGGTGGATCGGCGATAGCTCCTACTGGCAAAGGTTCACAAAAAAATAGTAAAAATCTTTTATAATTTGGTAAATAAATATCTGAGCACTACCTTTTAAATGCTCTTCTGTTGGACCAAAAATGATCATTTTTATTTCATTTTATTCAGCTGAAAACATTTTTAGCTCATCCATGCACTGATTTTTTCTATGAATTTAACCAGCAGCACTGGTTTCAGACATTTCTAAGCCAGTGGCTTGAACTGATAAGTCTGTGGCCTTCTTCAAACTCTGATGGTGAAGGGGGTGAAAAATCTTCTATTTCCAAAGACCTACCCATGGTGTAAATACTTTCCACTCATTCCCCATGCTTCAATAATGCTATTCTAAGCTCCCTGCAACTTTCTGTTGTCCTGACAAACCAATCTCAAACGGTCAGCCCCTCCCCCATAGCATTTTGAAACTTCTATAGAGATGGAGTTGTTGTTTTTTGTCTTTTTGTTTTTTCTTTTTTACAGGGGTTAGTTACAGTGTAAGTTCTGTATGCTGCAAGTGCTTGAAACCAAAGATAAATTTCTTGTTTGTGTACAAAGTCATCTGATTGTGATACAGCAAGACCAAATGACTATGTGGTGACCTCTTGGTCATCACCATAGTTTCAAGTACAATGAACCAAACCATCCATATATATATATATATATATATCCATATATATATATATATATCCATATATATATA
>JAUZNJ010027329.1:0-16618 GCA_034780135.1 Jordanella pulchra | reverse complement strand
ATAATAAATTTATGAAAGAACCAAACTTTATGAATGTTTTTTGTGACAAACAAGTATGTGTTCTGATCACTCTATCAGAGAAGAATAAGACTTTTAGAACTTATTGGAAACTCAAGACAGCCATGACATTATGTTTTTTACAGGTGTATGTAAACTTTTGAACACAACTGTATATATATATATATATATAGAAGAATAAGCTATGTGGGCCATTCAACCCACCTCACATATATACCATTTTATGTTTGTAATGAAAACCCAATAAGACACACTGTGGTTTGGGTTGCTAACATGAAAATAACAACAATAAAAAAATATCAAGAGACATGCATACTTTTTGATAACATTCTTTCATTATGAGGTGGTTCGTAGGGTGTATGAAGGTACCTCCACTCTACCTAATCACATTTAAGGACGGAAGACCTATGTAACCTGAGAGGAAGCAGAAGACAAGAAATGTCTTAGAGCTGGATGGAGGGTTAAATCCCAAATTCGAAGGGTAAAATAAGAAAGGACAGAGGAGATAGGGTAAGAGGGTTAAGAACTCCTGACAGTCTGATTTCTATAAAAAGAGGAACATGTCAGACATCCTGCTGGGCATGAAATTGAGCTGTAATAGCCTTTTCACTTCATATTCAAATACAGTCATGCATACTGATAACTATAGCTCTGCAGTTTGTATATGTGCTGCATCAGTCCAATCTACCTCCAATTAAGGGAACGTGACAAAAGAAACGAGTGAAAGGGGAAAAAAATATACTAAGAATAATGTGTCACATGAATCCTTTAGAATTTGATTTAGAGCTCTGCTGATTTGCTATTCTGAGCATCTGCTGTCCACAGGATATAATCCAGACTCTAAAATGAAGAAACAAAAACATTAAGTAGGCCATCAGGGTACCAGCATGGCCTCAGCACAAAAGCATTGATTCATCATCCCGAAATAACAACTTGCTGGCTGCATAGTAGCTTTATTGATTTTTAGCTACAAACCATTGCCCACTGTTCCTGGTTTCTGTCTTCTTTTCAATTCTGGCTCCCGACGCAGAACATCTATCTTGAACTGTGAAAGCTGATGGGGACAGCTGAAAGGGGGTCAAGCTGGGAAAGAACATGTGACCAGCAGCAGGGTGGTCAGAAGGAGGTGCAGGGGAACCAACTTTGTCCCCTATTTGAGGCTATTTCTGTTTGAGCTGTGAGGTCAATGTCATACAGTGCAGATTGATTTCTTATAAATTTACAAGTAAGTGACCGTCGCTTATGGACTAGCTCCATTATGACACATAATCAAAAAAACTGAAAGTGCAGAGTGCCTTGCAGAGGTATTCCGACATATCAACATATTTCATCTACATTATATAAAGGAAGCTTTATGCTGACTTTGATTGCACTGACTTAACGACTCAAGAGGAAGAATCTGCTGATAGGGAAACAATAAGTAATGCAAGCAGCATATTTAGCCTTTATGGAACAATAGCAACAAGGAACCCATTGTGGAAAGACAGTCTTATGAGGACCAAATCAAAGTTTGCCACAAACCATGAAGGGAACGGAGTAAACATGTGAATAAAGGCGTTCTGGTCAGATTGAAACAAAGTCAACACTAACCATTATCATGGATGAACTACATTCATGGAGAATTATGGTGCTTGCCGATTCATGATATGGGTTTTTTACTTCCATGGAGTAAAAAGGGTTGTTAGACTAGATGGAATAGGGATGGACTTAACTTCAGGAAGTAAAGCTACTAAATACTTGGGACTGAGAGCCTGCTCTACCCTTTCCGAATAATAGCACAACTTTTTAAGTGAACATTTTTTAGCTTTTAGTGGGAGCCTTGAAGACCTAATAAGATTACGTTCACAGTTGATCAAAGGTGCTAAAGTGGTCTGAGCCACCCCATTTAATGAGAGTTTTGCATGAGCTACTTCCCAGGGCCGTGTGATTGGATTGTCTTTTATTTTCCTTTGCACAAACCACATTCATATCCATGTTTCATGGCCCTCCATGCCCTATTTTCTATCACGTGACTTTACTACCACATGAAGAAGTGCTACCTTCTAGCTCACATGAATGGATCTGCACGCCAGCAGCAACTCTCTAACCTATTAACTCCACATGAAGGGCTGGACTGAGAAAGTTAGAGTATTACTCTTAAAAGTTACATGACAAAAAGTCAAGTGCCTCTGCAACTGCAGCTTGTTTTACATTACGGTTATATTGACCAGCCCTACTACTGGCTGTTATGAGAGCTTGGGAGAGACCTCGGGTTTGTCTCAATCTCCATCAGAATCGCAAGAGAGGCAGAAATTCCAACACATAGATGCAGAGAATGAATAGAGTGTGATTAGGAAGTGAAGTGGGTCTGTGAATCTATGCTACTTCAAATGGCACGGCAGTGACACTGCTCTGCATACCCAACACAATATTTTCCAGTCAGGAATGTATTTGTCTCTCTGAATTGTCTTCTTCCCACTTCAAGGGGAGTTGCACAGCAGAATTGTTTGGGCTCTGGGCGGTCCCACACTTCCATCACTGAAGACTCACATGGGAATGGGAGAGAGAATAAAGCACACCAACCATACCAACTCCACTAAGGAATCAATCGGACAATAAAAGATGTAACAATTAAAGGCCCATCAAAAAGTTGACAAAATTCAGACTCAAATGTTTGCTTTAAATGCACAGAAGTGCTATTGGCTTTGTCTTTATGATTAAAACCTTTTTTCACTGGTTCTAGCTTTAGGAGTTCCATAACTTCATAAATTCAGTCATTTCTATAGTGATCGACTCTCAAAACCTCTAGATATCATGACAACATCTCTGCTCTGCTTCACTTGATGCATGAAAAAAGCCTTCCAGCAGACTAAGCTGCTCTCTCGCCAAGCACTGCAGTAACCCTCTGCACTGCTATCACATGAACATGACAAATACTAGATATTAATCAGGTCCTAAAATACATTTCCACCTGGGAGGTATCTTTTGCTTAAATCACTCCTCTGGAGTCAATCAGACGTTGTAATGTGTACTGGTGATTGATAGACCTAACTGAGGTTTAAAAATGATTACTTCTACAAATTCAACAAGTTTGGATCCAAGCTCTACCGACTGGCTTTCTGTGTCACATGACTAATGATTTGTTTGGCTGCTGTGAGTCGACAAAATACGGAGCTAAAAAAAAAAAAAAAAAAAAAAAAAAAAAAAAAAAAAAACACACCTCTTGCTATTCTGAATCAATCAGACTCAGATTGATTTTGTGCGTTGATTCAAAAACTTATCTTGGATGAATATCTGTTGACATTTCAAACCAAATTGATTCAGAAATGCAAAGCACTTTCTAGCCAGCGGCTGCATGGAGCTTTGTACTAGCTGATATTTAAAGACTCCCAAAATAAGATGAAATAAAGTTCCTTCAGCATTTATTGCTTTATCAGTTTTTAACATCAAAAACCTAAGACAGGCAATAGTTTAGAGATGAGATATCAATACTTTATCATCCTATGGCAAAAGTTGGCTGACTTGAATTATTTCTCACATTGCAGGAGAGGGCTGCAAACTTCATTAATTCCCCACAACATGCAAGTGTATGTGTGCGTCTGAGTCATTCTTGGCTATTGGGATGCAGACATCAGCACACAGCATCTATGGTGGAGCTTATTGTGCTTCACGGATTTGACCTGGCTGACCTGATGTCTTAGAGTTTAATCAATTAGCAAGAACAGGTCAGAGGGAGAAAACAAGCGTGAAATCCTGCAAAGACTTAAACACAAAGCATGTCTTTGAATATGTGGAATTCTGCTCAACAGTTACGTACAACAGTATTTAAACCCCTCATCTATTGGTTGCTAGTTCCTCAGTTCTAGTCTTTATGTATCCAGTGAGCTTTGATGTAAGTGGCGAAACAGTAGTTAATCTGACATGGTGTAATGTAAATATCTTTTATTGCTGAGTTAGTGTCTCCCTGTGATGCGGACATACAGAAAACAAAGCTGTGTATCAAATGCGCATGCTTGAATGCACATTTGATACACAGCTTTGTTTTGACCCTGAGGAGCAAAACAGAAGGTAGGATAGTCTAGTGAAGTTAATCCAACAGTGACTTTATTAACCACATTTCCTGAAAAAACTACCAGTATTGCTTTAAGTTTAAATGCAAATTCTTGTTTAGATTTTGCCTTGGACTCTTGGGTCATTATATCACATATTTATCCTTTTATTTAAACCATTCTTTTACACTACAGCTCTGGCTGTGTGTTTAGGCTACCATCCCATTCAAAAGTGAAGCTACCCTGTCCAGGCTAAAGAAGATCATCTAGAATTAAAATTTGATCAGCGTGTTTCACCAAGAGAAAATAGGATGACATACAGTGTTGGTTTCTAGCTATTTATTGAGCCTTCTACTCAATACCCAGCATGTTTTGTAGCAAGTTCCAAGCAATCTATGGCTGTCTTCTGATAATGACGTTCGACTTACTACTCCTCCATAAAAAGGTGACATTTACGGGCCATGGCTGATTGTAGTCCTGTTTATAGACTGTTCCATAAAAGTCATGGTCAACATAACATCACCCCCATGATGGTCTTCTCAGTGAGATAATCAAAGCTTGGACCCACCACTGTATTAAACTCACAGTCAACTTTATCTCTAACTCATCTGTTGTATTCATTGCTCTTAAGGAAGCAGTTTGTTTGCTACTGTTCTAACAAACTAAGTTCATCCAATAACAACTGTAAATATAGGAAACTTAAGTCCCGAGTTACTTTGTTGTTTTTATTTTAAACCGATATGTTTTCTCAGTTATCAAAAAAAGATTAGTACACCATCTGATGGGTTTAGGTAAAAAAAAAAAAAAAAAAAAAAAGCTTCTGAAAGAGGCTAAACTAAAATTAACCATTTGAGAATTCAATGAAAGGCGTGCTTGGTTCAAGATTCCTAGAGAAACATTTCACAAGGCTTTGCAAAAAGTAGTTAGTCTTTACTTTCGGGTGTAGTCTACTTCACATTTGAATTTTAATAGACACTGAGTCAGGACGATGTATTACAGTTGCAGGCAAAACAAGCACGTAATAAAATTTTAACCACTACACTGCATCTCCTGGGCATTATTTAGACATTCAGCTGCACATGTTCAAATGTAGCTTTTTATGTCTAAAACTGCATCCACCACCCTCCTACTCAGGTTTAAATAGAGTTACTGCATCTGATTCTGAGATTACATGTGTTGTAAATCGGCACTATATAAATAAACTGAATTGAATTTTTAGCCAACAAAAAAATTGTCCCAGTTCCATGGTTGGATGCCTTTATATCAGTCAATTAATGCGGCAGCTACATCTGTCAGACCACCGTATGTTACATCCTGATTTGTGAATATATCTTCCAGACCAAAATACATTTACTTTTTACAAACTCCTCCCACTGCTTTATTCTTCAAAAGTAAATTGTAATATCCTTATTATTTTGTAATATTAATAATAGGGACGATAAGAAGCACAGAGGACTGACTCAGGACATTATGAAGTGCTGCAAGCAGAACTACCTCTAGACAAATAGTGGGAAGAGGAGCTGGTGGTAAACTTCTGCAGACACTAAAATCCGCCACTTCAACCCATAAATACATTTTAATATATATATAAAGCAATAACAGAAAAAAATCTTCCACTTCATAATTGACAAGTATTTTGTGCTACTCTAATAAAACAAACATTTAAAATATCCTGAAGTTTGTGGTTACAATGTAACAAAACCTCCATGTATCATAGACTTTTTAAAGAAATATGTATGCTGTTTTAAAAACTTTTCTTACTGTCCAGGATGCAAATAAAGTACCATCTGGCTCACCCAGGGACGAGAGCCTAAATAGGAAAAATAGGTCACATTCATCCATTTTCTAAATATTAAACTTAAAAGTGGTTTTGCGCAGTGGAAACTTTAATGGAGTCAAGAGCTACATCTGAGTTCATTAAACCATTGCCTTCACTGAGCTCTGCAGTATAAAGAGAAAACAGAACCAGAACTACATTTTTCCCGACTCCAGTATTCTGCTCGCCCCCTTCCAGGCTATCGTCAACTTGCTATGACATCAACAGTCCTCGCCTGCTGCCAAAACAGATGGCGACTCATCGCTGACCCCAGCCAGGTTCAGAAGACTTGCTCTGTAAATATACTAATCTGTGTAAAAATGTGTGAGCCCTCAGAACGCATTAGCTTCCTTCTCCAACATCAATCGCTCCTCTTCCTTCGTTTTCAGATTCAAATAGGATGTAGGAGTCGTAAACAGCTTCCCTGCAGCAGACGACCTCTTCACAGGGGGGCTCTTGGCATATGAAAGCACCTATGGTTGCAAAGCTTCCTCCATGCTGTATGTAAACCTTGGATTCCTGTCTTTAGCTGTGGCCAACGGATGGAATTATGGAGTAATAGCAGTGAAGTATTGCACAAAATCGCTTCACTCCTAATCTAGCTTAACAGAAGGCTTTGCACATTAGCTCATGCAAAAGCAAACAACACAAAGAGGAAGAATATATCATTACTCAGATTCCTACCACAAGGAGGACTTTAACATTTAATGTGTGGTGTAAGTATTCAACCAAACAAAAGGCTGTTGAAAAAGACTCCACAGAGAACTTGGTTTCACTTCATCCTGTCAGGTAAATTTAGATGGTTTTACGCTCTGAACACCAGCACAGTCTCCTTCTAACAAGCAGTAACCTAGATTTATACACCCTCCTCCTCTTCCGTCTCTGAACGACACTCATCTCTTAAAGTTTTACTAAAAAACACTGTTTAAAAACATGATATAGTAGCACATCCATTTTGTTCCCATCATGAATGAAATTTCTTTGCTCTTTAAGGTCAAGATAAATCGACTAAAGTTGCTCTCAACTGCCCCCTGCTGACCTGGTTATGAATGTAGCCTAACCTCAAAGAGGCCACAGCATTATCCTTACAAATGTATACCAGTTATGCGGTGTTCTCGTCTAAAAGAGTAATTTTAATCTAAGCTTGTGGCGAAAAAATCTTTACTTATGGTAAAAGAAGCAAAACAAAAGTCCCTTTGCAAAAAATTATGTTTGCAGAGATGCCAAATCATAATGACTTTATCCAGTGTTGCAGCATATATTCAAAAAAGTGAGGAAGAGCAAAATTATTACATTAAACTTAAAGCCGTATCTTTAAATATATAACTAAACAAAAACATCAAGCATCTTTTGTTTCTAACTTTTTAATAAAACATACAATGCCAGAAAAGACCTTCAGCAACCCATTATCATTTATACCTCTACACAAAGACAGAAGTCATGAAATTTTAATAACAGCTACATAGTTTGTTCCTGTATTAATCAAATAGGCTCAGCATTTACTAGTTATTTATATATCACAAGCTGCCATGCAATGGACGGTCAAACTTGGCTCAGAAGACTTATCCATATTACTAGAGAATAAAACAACTAGACATCTACAGGAATGTTGCTACAAACAATGTATACTTTATATCAATGGGGAGCAATTGAGGGAAAACCATCAGAAACATTGTTTAAGGAATATGAAGCATTAAAAACTGCGTGGGGAACACATCTATACCAGTGAAACCAAAGCAATGACACAACCCATGTTACCCAATATCTATATGTGATAATAAACATCCCATCCTAAATGGAGAATAATTTGGACTAAGTCCAGAATGGGGCCAGTGGGGCTTGCATGTTAAAACTTTTAATAATTAATCTTTTTTAGGTAGTAAAAGAGTAAACATGGAGGATCCACTCCAAAAATGAGATCAAAGAAACATCATTTCTTTATTCAATCTGTAAAAACCCCCCAAATCTAATCAAGACATGCAGGGATAGGATTAGAGTTAAAATTTGAAATGTATTTAGAAATCCATCCGTTGTTCATATTTTAATCCATTTTCTTTCAGCACTTCTCTGCATAAAACCGGGCATCTCTACGTTTGCCTTTTGTTTTGTTTCAGGAAATTTGAATCTAAATTCAGCTCAATAATTTATCATTTTACTCACAGCAAGTAACAAAATAGAAATCCAGAATATAAAACAGAGACTGAATCAAAGAAATTGCAGTTAAGACGACAGACACACAGACAGAGAATACATATCAAACCAGCGTGGATAATTTGTATCTGAGGGACAACAAGGATACAAAACAGCTGTAGTATTCTGGTTAGAAATAACCTAAATAATATTTCTATTTTTCTTCTTTCCTTTTATACTTAGTAGACATGTATACTGTATCTATTGTCTCCTAAGAGGCTTTAGTTAAAACTGTTTCAGAGGAACAAAGCTCACTAAACAGACAAGGATAAGACCTTCAGATAAATTAACTATGTTCTTGAACTTGGAATTCACGTCATTTTATGGCAGGATAAATGTTCTACAACATAGTTGTGATTAATCTATCAGTGATGACATTAAGGGTGTATCTTTTCCATTCTGGATAGTCCTTCTCACAACAACAAGGCGCTAACAGAGTTTTAGAAAGCTGCTAAAACATTCAATCAACACATCACCATAACCTTATCCTTTATTTATATGTTATCTGACTGTTCTTCAAAAAGCCTTCAGTAAACGCACATCTTTCTTTGCTGGGGATGTTTGACTAGAAAGATGTTTGCTGAGGTGCTAAGATAATGTCAGCTTTCTTCCTTTCTGCTTTGCAATCAAAAGCCTTGCTGATCCTTTGGCAACAACAAGCTCTCTTTGGGTTTTCTACTGATCGTGCATTCAGGAGGAGGAATTGTAGCTTGAAAAATGTATTTTATATTTGCTTTAACTGCTTGTTGCACTGCTCTCAGGTCTATTCCCCGTGGCTTTCAGCTGAACCTCAGTTAAGAGGGTCATATGAAACAGAAATAGAGCAGATGTAATGAATGCAGCCTCTTTTTAACTGTGAAAATCCATGTAAAATGGTAATATGTGACTCCTATGTTTTAGAAAATGGATGTGTCTGATGCTGTAACAAATAACAAATTTACGAAAATTACGCTTCATGGATATCACAGGGGCCGTAAAGATAAGATAGGGAATTTTTCCACATGTTTCTTTTCTGCTGGTTGATTCTGATCTTGATCAGAGTCAACACTTTGAAAATCTCTGATTCATAGCAACAAATGGAATTACTGTGCACCAAGTTCCCAGCGACTCAATGAAATTAGAAAAGCTTTTGAAGAAAAACCCAAAGACGGAGAAGAACATGACTGATAAGATCAGGACTACAGACCTTGTGGTATCAGATAACTCTTCAACTTTTGACAAAAGTCTCTTTATACAAACTCCCACTTCGATGGAAAACTGGCCTCCCCTTCCCTCAAACTTGTTCCTTCTTCTGAAATCTGACACTTTCGTTCCAGTTGCTCTGTATTTTTCAGCTCTGAGGGGCTGCAGCGGGATGATCTGAATCTCTATGCATCTCATCTTCATGACAACACAATGATGAAATGATTGTGTCAAAAATCAAAGCAGACTCTCCATGCTCTGTTTACATGGCATGCAGTTCATTAACCATCTCAGTTCCTCCTCAACCTGGGGGGAGTTGCTTCAACCAACAATAACAAACAGAGAATAAGCTTAGCTCCATAACCGCTCACATCAAGAGGAGAAATGATGGTGACTCAAAGGAAACTGCACAGTTAATGAAACTGTGACCGTCAAGCTGAAATTATCCACTTTACCCCAGGTTAGGAGGAGAGAGACTGATGGAGAGATGGAAGTGAGGTGTATAGCAGAGCCGTCTGAATTTTTACCCCCAGTTTTATGAAAAAGAAGGAGCCTGGAGTCAAACTCCCAAGAGATCCAAACAGTTTTCATTCCATCATTGCATATAAACCATAATTTATTTATTCCCCATCCCATTCTAAATTTCTTTCACACTGTTCCACCTTTCTACACATTCAGTCTTTAGTCCAATCACTATTCTACTCTCTCACATCCCCCTGGTTAAAATTTAGTTAGTCATCAGTTTGCTCTGTGCAAATATTTGGAAAGTGGAAGCATTTCTGAATGGAACATGAGTGAGATCAGGTCTGTAAAAGGGAGCAGATGGTGGGATTTTCTGGGTGAATTCTTTGGGGGCATCTGCAGCGTGACAGGGGTCTCTAATCAGAAGGCTCTGTGTTCGATCTTTGGCTAGGCCACTTGCCAAATCGTAACTGGGCAGCAAACTGAAACAAACACTTCATGGAAGATCAGCCATTGAGTGTGGTTCTAATTTGTTGGCTAGATGTGAGCACCTGCTCCTGATCTTTGTGACGTTTTTGAGCTCACTTATGCCTCCATCATATCAGGGAGTGTGAAAGCTAAAAGATTAAGTTCTAAAGACCTACATTTTTATTTTGCACAGGTGGCATTTATTTGAAAATGAGCCAACAGGGGGGCGTGCAGGTAGCGCAGTGGTTAGCGTGCACGACGCGGGCGACCCAGGTTCGAATCCGGCTTGTGGTCCTTTCCCGCATGTCTCTCCCCCTCTCTCATACCCCCTTTCCTGTCAGCCTACTGTCAGAAAAACGAGCCACTAGTGCCGTAAAAAGCTCAAAAAATAAATAAATAAATAAATAAATAAATAAATAAATAAATAAATAAATATGAGCCGACAGGAAGTTTAGATAGGGGGGCAGGATGTGGCAGGAGTTTGACCCGTGGAAGCTTAAAGACTATGGCTTTTTTTTTTTACAAGGGCAGCGAGCAGAACCTCAGCGCCTCTGCCACGCCCAAAAACTTTTGAGTTTTACATATTATACCCACAACATGGCAGATATTACAGTTTATCAAAACACTCCTTCAGCGATTTAAAGACTCGGGAAATTTCTGCTCCTTTATCTCAGCCTTGAGTCAAAATCATAATAAGGTAGGAGTGCTGGAGATCATGGTAAACAGGAATGACTTTTAAAGATAAGCCAACTAAGGACAGCTCAGCTCCAAGCTCAAAAACTCTGCTATCTTTGTCATGTTGTGCCAAGTCGCTCTGCAGGGATATTCTATCTGGTCCACACTGATAAGTGTGTTTGTTTTATACATTTAAGACTCATGATATCCCATTTAAGAAACAATTCAGATGGAAGAGACCAAAGTCAATCAGCAAAAACAAAAAAGGTTATCATATATAAATAACAGCAGCAATATATTAACAGAACCCAAGTGAACTTAACCGCTTTGTCTTGTAGCTCAAACCAACCTCTCAGGGAAAAAAGCAGCGACTTGGTGACGTGAAGGAGCATCAAAGATATTATCTAATTGATCTGATGTCTAGTGAAAATGTCAATAGTAACGCAAAGTAATGTGTTGCCGTCTCACTTACAGTAAGAGATGCTGTAAAAAACTTAGATTATCCTGGCTGTCAAAGCAGAAAAACATGTTTAAAAATCATTTTAAAAACTTATGTTTCGAATGAAAACATATACTAGGTCCTTTTTTAGGACTGACTGAAGCTGCAACTAAAGAGCCGTAAGCAAAAACAACTGAACAATGACACTACGCAAGTACAAATTGTGTTGTTTTTAATTACTTACATTACCAAAGACAATGAGAAAAAAATGTTTGCTTCTTGCAAATTTGTAGAGGAAGTGAGAGCTTAGTGGAGATAAAAACATTGTTTCAGGCAGCAGCTAAGTAAGGTTCAAGGAGGCTGGTTTACATACAGACACATCCTCTCTGATCCGCACCAATGTTTGCATGTTATTGGAGCACCATTGTGGTTTATTAACAGGCTAGATGAAGGCCACAGCCTTGAAGACTAGCTGCATGAATCTAAAGGGCAGCATGATCGCCGTGACACCTGACGAAGGATAACAGAGCCCCCCACCCCGCACCACCAACCATCAGGCCTGTTTAGAGGATGTTGTGAATTCAAATAAACACATCAATCAAACTGACAAAGGGCTGACAGCAGGTTCGCACAGTTCCTGCTCGTACAAATAGGATTTGCCTCTGCTTCAGAGAGAAGGCATTTTTTGATTTAGGAAGCCTTTAAGAGAGAGAAAAAAAGAGGGTATCCAAAACATTGGACATTTTAATAAACGTGGATGCAACAGTCCTTGCAGAGCACACTACCCGAATACTCAGCGATGTGGCAAAATGGTAAACCAAAGAGCTCCTGCAGCTTCTGATGACCCTGCCAAGAGCAAAGCTGCAGCATGTCTGCTTTTAGGAGCCAAATCTCTCTCTCATTCGGCTTGTATCGGCTCAGAGCTGCCATGATCTGTTTCTACAGCAACAACAGGCTGCTGTCTTGTTTGCTTCATGGTGTTTACAGCAAACCATCATTCCTCTTTCACCGTATCTTTTGGTCCTTACCTGGCTCTTCGCTGTGCCTGTTGGGCGAGCCCCTTCCACACTCATTGTCGGGCTTTGCTTGATGGAGGTGAGTGTTGGTCTACAGTCTTCTACAGCACTGAATGAAAAGCTCATTAGGAGGCCAAGGGTACCAGTGCATTCATGCTGCTGATTCTTCCACAAGTTAAGGAAGGAGAAGATGAGAGCAATACACACAATTTCTTCGACAGAAGCCTGTGACCAGTCTTACATGGGATAATGTGTTACTGTCTATTAATTTAACTGGCCTATGTCTTGTCTGGAACCAATTTGTTGTTCTATTTTTTTGGCAACTCTTTAAAAAGTAACAGAGCAAAAAAACATATTTTTTTATTTCATAAGACATCCATGAAGAGCATCTATTCTTATGCACATTGAGTTTGATAAAAGTTGTTTTTATGGACAAACTGGAAGGAACAAATCTTTGTTATTCCTTTTTTAATTAAAAAAAACACTACCTTCACCCATTTTTTGATTATGCAGCAATCCACATTAAAATTATTTTGGACAAGAAATACAGTGTTATGCTACACTAGAATTAAACAGCACATGGGTATAAGCGACACTGAAGTAGAAATTCGACCGATTAAGACAGATGCAGATTATTCAGATTATCACTGATCCCTGATATGTGCTGCAGATGTTTCTTGGGCTGATTCTTGGCGCCAGTGTTGCCTTTTTTTCTTCCATTTAAATGATAAAAATGACACAATTATAAACAGTGTTACACAAGTTTCAATTTAAACCAAAAAGAAACATTGGAAAAAAAACAAACAAAACAATAACTTATAGCAAACTGAGGGAGGGCAATGTATGCTCTCCACATGATCAAAAGCATTGACTGCAGGAAGTACTTATGAATCATCCAGCAGATGCATACATCAGCCAATACAGATACAAAGAAAAAAACACTCACATCTGCCGGGCAATGCATTGGTCCATCTCTACCGTGAACACACCAGAATAACACCTTGTCCCAACCATCACAATGGTTATAGTGGCTCTTTTTTATAGGCAGGGACAGGAAAGATGGAAGAAGCTAAATACTGTGGTGGAGGTTGACCTTCAAGCAGCACATTGCTCCAAACATACAGCCGAATTTGCAATAGCATGGCTTAGACCAGTGGCGCAGATATTTACCACTCTTAATCATGTTGACAATAGAAAAAATAAAGGAAAGGAGGGGAAGAAATACAGAAAGACAAGGACTGGAGGACATTATAAAATATGTACACAGGAAGAGTCTGAAGTTTAATGAAGCCCATTAAAAAGTAAAAAAAAATACAACTCCACTGAAAATGCTTAAACCAGAATAATCTTACTGGCAAAGGCAAGAATTTGATTGCCATGTATCCGTTTCTCTCAGTGCACAAGAGACTTGTTATGTGCCTGTGCACTTATTGCATATTTGTTTTCTGCCTGGGGTGTACAGCTCGAGATGCAGAAGATGCATCTACCTGCCACAGGGTGTCACGAAAATGAGACTACGCTGTGGGGGGAAGGAAGCATTGGAAGTGCTTCCTAGAAGAGAGAAATTTGGGCTCTAAGGGTGTCTGGAGCCAAACGAGTCACAAGAATGAAGTCAGCGTCTCACATCAACTCACACTGAATCCTCCAAGGATGAGAGAAAACAACAGTGCTGAAAGTAAAATCAGAGCAGAGGCTGCGGCGGGAGCACCTTGATGAGATGAGAGCATTGGCATTTAAGCCTTTTCCTTCTCCAACCTTGGGTCTCCTGTCTGAAAATGTCTTTGTCCGTTTCTTTCTGGTACAGGCCCAATAAAAAAAATTTGTCACTCTTACATGAGTGGTATTCAAAATGTGAGAAATGCAAAGTAAATGGCCAAACTTACAGTTGTCCCAGGATGTGTGAGACTGAAGGTAAAAAAAAGTCAACTGGTTCATTCGTCTGGCTAGTTTAGATCTCTCAATATGTACAAAAAAGGACAAACTTGTTGGCTGTCCTCATGAATGAGAATAAACTGAAGGAGAAATATGTCCTGTCATAAAATCCCTTTATTGTCAAGCAGACAAGTCTTTTACATTTAACAATGTTGGGGCATAAAGAGAAGGGTGTCTTTGGTCAGTCTGAACAATCTCTCTAGACCATGCGTGATCCCAGATGATCTAATTGCTTTCTTTTTTTCAGACCAGACCTTAGCTTTTCAATAAGTTTTAGGTCTGAGGACTGAAATAGTTGTAGGAGGTTGACTTTTGGTAAGGTGCAACATCTTTGTGTTATTCTGTTTGAAAACTTGCCAGTATTTCAAAGGGTTGATAATGCAGACAACTTTGAGGAGTTTTCCAGTACATTTAAAAGAAAAAATGATATTTCAATATCAATATATAAAGCGATTTGGTTTTATTCAATATTGGCTATATGAATTTTACACACATTTTCTAAATACATCAGAGTCTATAAACATAGCATTGGTCAATGAATGATGTTCCAGGTTATCATGTTGTTCTATGTGTTTTTGTTTTTCAAAACTAATATTTATAAAATGTTATGTTGGAGGACTTTTATAAACATTGCACAATATTTCTCATAAGTTTGTAGTCATCTGTTCATTCAAATCTCTTAAACTGATCAAATGAATACAGCAAACTCAATTTATATTCAGCAGGTTCACTACATGCCTAAAAGCATCTACCAGAGCAGCCAATAACATGTAAATATTGGCTGTAACCGGTTTGTTTTTTTTTTCTCTAGAGATCACATCTACTGAGGTATGGAGAACTGTATATGACAGATTGTCACTGTGACTAAAATGGCATAAAACACCCCATGAACCCATTACAAGAGGTTAAGAAACGGTGTATTTAACAAGGTGAAGCAGAGTCCTTCCTCACAGCACTCAAGGCCCTCTTAGGCCCGACTGTCATGTCGTCTCCTCCACGTTTAATTACATTTTTTGCACTTAACCATCAAGTGGCTCCTGGGAGACTCATGCAAATCTTGCACAGACAGCCAGACTAACACCAGCTGCTGGGTTTGGTGTGTGTGTGTGTGTGTGTGTGTGTGTGTGTGTGTGTGTGTGTGTGTGTGTGTGTGTGTTGAGTGAGTGAGTGAGTGTGTGTGGTTACCTGCCCTCAGAGCACACTTCATGAAATGTGTGTGGGTGCATGTACGCTCGTGTATGCGTGTGTGCACACGAAGACTCAGAGACAAGACACAGAGGAATTCAAGTAGCAGTTGAAGTGTCTGTAGTGAATACAGAGAAGGACACTTTCCGATGGTGAAGCCAAAACACAATCTAAGATGTTCCTAGACTTTTCTGTCACCATTTCTTTAAGTTTAACGACTAGATGCAACGTTTTTCTTCCAGAAAGTACTAAAACCGACAACCCCCGCCTGACCATCCCCATGACAATCTGTGGTGTGCCTTTGGTTCAAGTTTACTTACAAGTTTGCTGTAAAAACTGCAGCTCATTGGAAAACATCCTTCAGAAAAACTACTGAGCCACAGCTTATTCTGCTGCATTAGAAAAGTTACATTTAAAGGGTTTATTAAGCATTGCATTAGATGCAAGCTAATATACAGTATAACCTTGAAGAAGCATAGAAATCAACAGCTAATAAAAAACAAAAACAAAAAAGTAAATGCAGGTAAGCATCATTAACATCATATAGAGACTGTAATCAGACTCTAAAGAATATATATATTTAGAAATGGCGAACTCTATTTGGCACTTGCCATTAAGCAATACAACACTGAATTCAAAGTCATGCAGTTCATTGTCTTTTGCTTGTTTTGTTTCAATCTACTATATCTGAGTTATCCAAACTTAGAATGGCAATTGAAGATGAGCTTCATGTATGCATGTTCTGCATTCATTTTTTCTGCAGCTGAACTTCTCAACTCTCCATTTCCGTAGCTGCACTCTGCTAGAAACAAAAGTTAACTGAAGACACAAAGAGTATGCCAATCCGTTTTCTTTATTTCCTGATACAAGGCATATCTGGACCTTCACCATGCTGAGCATCAAATACAGCAGGATACAGTGGGGAGAACAAGTATTTGATACACTGTTGATATTTCAGGTTTTCCCACTTGCAAAGCATGTAGAAGACTAATTATTATCATAGCTACTCTTCAACTGTGAGTGATGGAATCTAAAACACAATTCAGAAAAATACAATGTATGATTTTTAAATAATTTCCATTTTATTGTGTGAAATAAGCATTTGATCATCTATCAACCAGTAAGAATTTTGTCTCTCACAGACATGTTAGTTCTTCTTTAAGAAGCCCACCTGTTCTCCACTCATTACCTGTATTAACTGCACCTG
>JAUZNJ010027318.1:0-15209 GCA_034780135.1 Jordanella pulchra | reverse complement strand
TCTTTAGCTCTCTTCAAAAATTTTCCATCACAGTATCCTCAGGGTCCAGCATCCTCTATGTGTTAAATCTGTGTCTACTCTACCAAAACTGGTTTGAGTGATTGCTCTGCTTTCCATGCATGCTTTAAGAGCTACAGCAGTTGTTGATTGACCGTTCAGTGAAGTCAAGTGTGATGCAGGTGAGAAAACCTGAAAAAAAAAAACAGACAACAGAATCCTGAGGGCCAGGTGCACAGGTTCCTCTTTGTCACAGGGCACAGAAAAATTGTGGGGAAAATTAAACTTCACAGTTCTAACCTAATTTCTTAGCACATTTTGCATGGTTTGTGAGGTTAGAGTCAATAAGTACAACATTGTGCTGAGTTATACCTGAGTGGTGACGTATCTTAGCAAGAGCAAGTAAGTATATATTTACCTTCATAAGACATGAAATGGTTATGAGGAAAATCTTTTCTCTTTCACATGCCCAAAGAACCCAAGTACCTTACAGTGCTCTTAGAGATCCACAGCATTACCTATTTTCTGGAGTGCTTGATATGTTGATTGTGATAAATATTCTCTGCTTCAAAGCTAAACTGAAGGTAAAGTTTGCTATGAGTTCAGGTAGCCCTACTGTGTTTTATTATTCCAAATACAATGTAAAAAAAAAACAGAACCAATACTTTCACTTTGTAATGGGTTTCAAAAACAGTTTGCTTTATAGGCCGTCTCTTTAACAGAGAGGGAGCAGTGCCAAGCATTTGATGAGACTCGGAGCAATACAACCAAGCAGTCACTTTGACAATTCATTCCCTTAAAGCCAACAGTTATGTTTCCATTTATGTGGGGGAAAGACTATCATCTTTGACATTTGAACAGTAATTCCAGTGGAACAGCTTGTCTGTTCACATCAAGAGTAAGAAATGAAGTGACTTTTTTGTAAAAAAGCAATGTGCTTTAATTTGACAATCCCATACAGGTCTCAAAGTGGAACAGAGTCAAAAATGTCAGTTTCACTCCTTTGTGTGCCTCAGAAATATCTCAATATAGGCTTTTTTGCTTTTCTGAATCGAAGCTTCCGTGTGGTACACTGAAACTGAAATTAAACCATTATCTATGTACTTACTTCTTTTATGGTATTATTTATCTAAATATCTTAATACTGGATCAAAAAAGCTATATATCAATGTTTTTTTTTGCACATTTCTGATTAGAATTATGTAGATCATTTAAAAATCACTTAGACTAGTTATCAGAGCTACTGTGGTGGACACTAAACCTGGACAAACCTGGGTTTTGCTAAACTTCAGTTTCAGAATCCTCTGCATGCCACCCCTTTTTATGTAAAGAAAACAGTTATGTAGGAAAGCAGAAGCAGAAACAAGTTGCTGCAAAACTCACAAGATGAACAAAGACCGTCACTGAAAATGAGGAAACCCTCTGAATCCCACAAATAAACAAGGAGGTAATTACACAACCAGACTTTAGCACTGTCAAGACGTATAGAGGACATGACCCCGCACTCCACAATGACATCCTGTAAGGTTATCTACTAAGGGAAGAGAGGAGAATGCCACTGAATTGAGTTGAGTTAATAAGGGCACTGAGCCAGTTATGGGGGGCAGGGAGACAGAGGTGACGTGAACAGTCAAAGGAAGCTGATTTTAAAAAGAAACTCAGACTAAGGTAGAAACAAAACATTACTGATCTGAGAAAAAAATATACCTGCTGAACATGTAAAACATAAGCTGAGGACATAAAACACAAGTCCTACACTGCCATCATCACAAATTAGAGTATACACTGCATAAATGTGCATGATTGTACCATACATAGAGTCAACAATCCTGTGTGCATGTTGCTTGTATCTGTGCATTAAACTATAAATTCACTATCTGAACATGAGTCTGATCAAAATAAAGAAAACAAATGGTAAGAACATGATAGTGTTAGATTGGGTGTTACTGTTGGGGATAGGTGTTAAAGTCTAGGGTTGCTTTTGTCTTACAAATGAAGTTATCAATTTGGGTTAAATGTACCGTATGTTAATCTGACAATGTATGATGACTTGAGAAGAACAGGACATTTTATTTATTAAAACAAAAATACAAAAATATTTTCCAGGAAATGAGATTTATTCAATGAGGTGGAAGATATATTTTTACAAATTATATCAGACTTAAATATTTTTCTTACTGTACTTTATTAGAAAAATATAATACAAATCTTGTGTGTATGGAACCATTTAGCACTGTGGCTTCACATGCTTAAATGGAAATAAAATGAAATGTCTTACCAAGGTGCATTAAAAACACTCCTCTGTGCTCAGGGTGAATTGTGGATGGGAGGCAGCACGACTTTGATATAAACTAAAGGATACCTTATCATTTATAAATGAACTTTGACAACATGTAATCTTGTTAATTAGTTACTCTGATCAATTTTTTATTTCAGGATGTTTTAAGTCACCTTTTTTTTTGTATCATTTGAATTATTCTGTTGCCCTTTGTGATTTGCAGCAGCATAATTAAAACTCAATTTTTGAGTTAATCCTTGTTTTTATTTTTTCTTTGTTTTTAATCATTGTTTTCTTAACCTTCATTAATTTCTAGTAGAGTAACAAGTTGTTTATAGAGTACTCATAGGAAATAAATACATCTGTTTGATTTGATTTGTTCTCAAAGAACAGAAAACAGCAATCTGGTGATTGTCAAATTTTTCCTGATAATGTATTAAGGGAGCTTCATTATTTCACTACAGAAATAAAGCAGACACTATATAAAAAAACAGTGACAAAAAATGGAGGAGTTTACACTGCTTCAGTAATTCCCACGATGGAATTTTATCTAAAACAACATTTATGAGTTAAATCAGTTATATTAAGACACCACCTTGCCAGGGACACAAGTGACTTGATTTTCAAACTGTTTCTAAATAAAATACAGGAAGAAGAGGTTTTTAATGATTACCTAGACAGCGTTTTTGTTGATAATATGTTTTCTTTTTTTAGCATCTAACATGTTTAGATAGTGTTAATTCAAAATGTTGAGGTCTCATTTAGGGTGTAGTGCCATAAAACCATGATGGAAAAAAATATATTAAAGTATAAAATATATTAAAGTATCACAACAAGGGTTATAAACATAGAATAAAGCAAAACAATTTCAGGCAAAAAAAAATTTGAAAATTGTTGAAATTATTAAATAAATGCTTCTACCACATTGTACATATGTATGAGAGATGTTCATGAAGATAACAAGTATGAAGAACAGAAAGAAGCTTTATAGTTTATTGACAAACATTGGATAATGTGAATAAATGAATTTAATAAATAAATTATTAATGCTTAACCTAAAAAAATTGGCTTCCAAAT
The DNA here is from genome assembly GCA_034780135.1 of Jordanella pulchra. NCBI lineage: Eukaryota > Metazoa > Chordata > Actinopteri > Cyprinodontiformes > Cyprinodontidae > Jordanella > Jordanella pulchra. The sequence continues at coordinate 11,857 of JAUZNJ010027318.1, read as the reverse complement.
CCTTTTTTTTCTCTCTGCATGTATGCAGACATGTTCTATTTATGGATGCTTCAGATAAATGCCTTTAGTCATTAGCTACCGCTTTTAATACCATGCCTTAAGGTTTGTAACAGGCTAGAGATGTCTCACCCACAATTGTGAGTTGTACACCAAAGCTGATTGACCTCCTCTGAGTGAGGGGAGATATTAATGTCATGACATTGATCTATAAAACATTACTTGGCTTGACTCCATCTAACTTAAAGTCTCTTCTAACATCTTGAACATTTTTCTGATGTATGTTAAACGTGCTTGGTGTAAACAAGCAATTAGAGGGCTCCAGCAGCATGGAATCATCTCCACTTTGAACTCAAGATATCAGATTGTATTACTTTGACATTATTTCGAACCCTTCTTTAGAATAAGCAACATGACTAATGATTAGTGCCAGTGTTTTGATTATTTTAACATAACAGATACACTTGATTGTGTAGTTATTTTCAAGTGTATTGCAGATTTTCTGCCCATGTCTCCCTTGCAAGTAAGATTTACATCTCAAAGGGATTTTAATCCAGTTGTTTTAAGGAAATGAAATGAAAAAATGTTTCCTTCAGGATCGGGGGGGGGGGGGATTCCAGTAAGAAACTTCGGAGGCGAGGTAAATGTATAAGAGAATGGTATTTGAAAGACAAGATAAAGTGGAGAAGAAGTGAAAGTCTTATTTTTGTTTTGGAGGTGAATTTCTATAGATTAGCTGAGTATACCCACAAAGACTGAAGTTTGGCAGGTTCTTGGGCGTGATTTAAGAAAATAATAATTCTTGTCCTTCTATCCAAGGTAAAATAGTGATGACCATGGAACATTGGGATGGGACTGGCAAGTAACTGATGGTGGATTGTTAAAAATCAATACAAGCAATCTAAAAGGAGAAGTCAGTGGACCAGTGAGGAGATCATGCATTCTTTATTGTGTCACATTAATGTCCAAAATCCTAAGAGCAAAATAAACATACTTTCATGTTAAACTACTTTTGCATATGAGTTTATCAACCATTGCCCAAAGAAATCCCACACATGTAAGAAACTGCAGCTCTGGGAAGAGAAATTAGCTCCGTAGGCACACCCACTCCTCCCAAGCGCAAGGGATCTCACTACGAGCCTGCAACGCCGTTTCACTCCCCCACATGTTTCTGTTTGGCACCCTCACTCACTGACTGCTGTGCTCTTGAAGGTGCCTCTGCTCTCAGGCTGATTTTCTCCTTGCTCAAAACACAATGTATTTTGACAGATGGGGAAGGGAAAAAACTCTGAGCCTCCTCCTGATTGGCCCATGCAGACACAATCACACAGCGATGCACTCTACAGAGCGCTCTTTAAGATGCTCACAAAGTTCTTGGCAGAAACCAACAAAATTGGTGGCCCCCACCCTTAGGGCTGAGAAACTTGTCTATAGTTAAATCTCTAAAAACAGGTACTTGAATAATTACTTGAAATTTCATTTTGTTTTATGAACCAGTGTTGGCAATTGAAGAACTTCAAACAGATGTCTACAAGTTGACAGACAGCATTCAACTCCCGTGGCAGCGCTGTCAGCATAAAACCATGACAAATAAAACAAGAAATGAATATGTCTCTATTTATGTATATATTTATGAAAATTAGGTTTATATTAAAAACCACTCTAAGGAGAATTGATGTTTCATTTTCAGGTTTTAAAAGAAAAAGTTAAAATGCTCAATCTGATCATTACTATTTTAAAACCTTTTGTTTTACATTTTGCTTTTGAGACAAATTAAAATATATAAACACATTCATACACTGACCTACATCTGTTACTGCTTCTGCTAGAGGAACAGAGTAACAAAATACTTCCAAAGATGTTGCTGTACACACCCCCATCCTTTTAACAAGCCCTGGGAATCTTCAGCTGTCCTACTTCTTGTGAGGTTGTGTATATAGTGCTCAAGAGAGGTAGGAGACTTGTAGATGCCCAGGCCTTGTTGGCAATGTTCAATTGTCCTACCTTTCTTGAGGGACCAAAGCTCTGTAAACGTAAGCTGCAAAGGTAAAATGCTAAACGCGCTTTGAAAAAACTCATGCTTTAAGTGACTATAAAAAAGAAGGAGAAATATATCATCTTGATATACCTTTCCAATAAAACTTGATCAAAAATAATCTGGCATGTGCTTTAGAAGATCTGATTTGCTATAAGTTCCTCCTGATTAGACACACCCCATGTAATGAGAGAAGTTAACGCCCCTCCACTCACACCCACACCCCTACCCCCACCACCACACATACATGCTATATCCAGTTTTTCTTATGAAGATTTTTCAAAGAATTCCATTTAATAACCCTACCCATTAATATATATCCAATCCCAACCCTACTAATTTACATGTTGATCCTAAACTTTACCCACAACCCAAAACAAGAATATGGGGAAACGTTGTTGGTTCCCACAAGGACCCGTAACTCTCCAAAAAGTGGCATATTCTTGGAAATTGGCCTGACACTGTCTCAACAAGGTAACAAATGCACCTGCAAACAGTGTTTTTGATAAGTTAGCATTATTTTCTTCTTTCGAAAGGTAGAGAAAACTACAAATGGCACAACTAAGCAATTTAAATACACATAGATCCAAGAAGCAATCCTTAACTCTGGTCACACTCCCTGGCAATGTTTTAGTATATTAATATTCATACAGAAAGGAAAGAAACAAACTGAGCTGATAATGAATCTGGCCTTGTTGTACAGGAAAAAAAGAGCACACAACCATTTTTAGATCAGTCTTTTTTTTTATAGAACATTCATATTACTCCTTCATGTGGAACAACTCTGGCCATCAAGCAACACAGTAAAAACAAAAATTGTCAGTGAAAAAATAATAACAAACTGCTTGAAACCTGTTTTATTTTTAAAGCAGAAACCTAGTTTAAAATTTTCATTTGATCAAATTGTGCTGGATATTATTAACTTTTCAAACACTTTGTTACATCATCATGTTCCTTTTAGTGCTGAAGTATTACCACCCACAACAGGTTATGATTTCTTTTGCGAGCAAGAAAACTGCTCTCAACATGTGAGTTATTACTTTACTATTTTTTTCTTTGTTCACTTCTAATTAACTGAAATTTTGCTTGACTTCATTTTTAAAGGTTATTGGAGAAAAACAGCTCTGCTTGGCTTTGAATCTCTCAATCTCTCATTAGTGCGTTTTGAGGCCGATGGTACACTGGTGTGAAATACAAGAATGGATAATTAAAATGGTAAAAAGTGAATTTATATGAATGTTATTAAGGACCTGTTGAATAGTGGTGTTTCTCTGAAATCATAAAAATAACTAGAAACGCACTCGGAGAGCATAGACCTCTGCCAAGCAACAATTTTTGCCCCATATTGTGACTTGCACCTATAGCTAAAAGTTGCACATTATCTGGATCATTACCAAATTCAAATGAACTGTTCCTTGGCGTAATCAGAAATATTTTAATAATCCCAGTTTAGGAAAAGAAATATCAATTGAAGTACACCCACTAAGCAAATTATTATCTTAGAATAAATATTTATTATAATATAACATCAACTATTTAACACCTAAAGGGTTCTGAATTTCTTCTGAAGAAGAAAAAATGTGTTTAAATTATCATCTTTCTTAGCACCTTTAGCTTTGTTGTTGCCAGATCTGGCATGTCCAAATCCTTCCCTTCTCAGGGACATCCAACAACAACAAAGATAATAAAAATAATACATTTTATTTTAAGCATCTTTAAAGGTAGGTTCACACCAAATTTTACAGCTGGAGTGAAGGATTCCCATGTTATCTGGAGCAAAGCAATGCGGGGTGAAGCCTAGTGAGGCACAGGTGGTGAGTTTAGCTGGGAGAACGATTGGACTTTTACAAAGTTGGCGACATTTGATCATAGCATTGTCTCTGTGAAACTGGTGATCCTAGAGGCTTTCTTTGGCTATCTAAAGAAAAGAAACACTGCCAGTCACTCTGTAAATCCACGATCAGCCATAATAAGGTGAAACCGGCCACATGTAGACTCCATGATGTAGGAGCCTTTTTGCCAAAAAAAGTCAAATTTGCCTGCCATGCAAAATGCTTTCGATGGCTAGTAAATTTCAAGGCTGGCAATATCACACAATTTACACAGTATTAAAAACAGTGGAGCAATGGAGCAATGGAGTTTTTTAGGCCTTAAAGTCAAAAGGTGGTTTCCTCATCACGGTTTCTCTCTGAGTCTAAAGCTTTGCAAGTATCGGAATTAAGTTGGCAGGAAATAATGTCCTTGGTGTGTTTGGAGCATTTCCTGTCTCTTTTGCTACCTTTCCACTGGTTATCTAGACTGTACCTGCATCTACATTAGGCATAAATGGTTGCAGCGCTTTTTCAGGCTCCTAGAGACCTGTGTGGCACCTCAAGGTGCAACCATAACTCAGCGTTAAGGGAATCCTTGTGCACTTTAAGGACTCAGGTAAGGATTCAGGTGATGTAAATTGAAATATGGTATCAACGGTGTTCATCGCTAACAGCTTACAGCCTTGAGGTACAGGAGATTGCTTCAAGATTGTTTCCCAGAACCATGCTTTAAATGGAGATGATCATTCACCCTGTCCAGATACAATCAACGCTTTAAATACAAGCAACTATGTTTTATCCTACATTCAGAGTTATACTACCAGCATCAGATTCTGCTTATATACAAAATCCTCAAATTTCACAAATAGTAAATGGCCTGTAGTTGTATAATGCTTCACCAAGTCCAATGACCCAAAAGTGCTTTACTATATTCAGTCAGTCAGTCATTTAAACACTGTTATGAACTGATGGTGGCAAGCTATATTTTAACTATAGCAACCCTATAGCATAGCTAATAGAGTGGTTTCTTCAAGATATTTTCCTCTTTATGTAAACTGGAAATACATCTGCTTCAGCTGATTCGAAGGCGCAATACATGCTGTATGAGTTACCAAACAAAAGTTTTATTGGAGAGGGATATAAACACTATCACTAGCATCATTTACATCTAAATAGATTTTGGCTGAAAATAATGTACGCTTTACATTAGAAAAAAATTATGATTTAGAAACACATCAAACCAGTGTACAAAATGTTAACAGTCACATTGGAGATTTACAGCTGTTACATTTTTGTTTGTGACATTTACAAGCCCAAAGGACTGGCAAGGTGCTTGCTATTTTGATCTCACAGTCAGAGATGATATTTTACTGATTTGCCAGTAGGGGATACTGTAAATAAATATTGTGCAAAAAGTGTGCTAAAGGAAAGTTAAAAACACTGTACAGCACACAGAAAATTATCCCTTATTAGTAATTTAAACAGGGCAGCACAGCATTTTTTCCTTTGTCAATATATAATTAAAGCAGTATGTGGTATTTCATTCAAACCCATTTGAAAGTGTTTTTGTAGGGCTTTTTTTTTGTAGATCTTATTTTTTTTTTTTCTTTTCTTTTTACATAATTGGACCTCAGCAACTACCTTTAAAACTTCTATGTAATTCTAGATATTTTTAGCAAGAAGGCCACATATGTTTGGTTTGTTTTTGATTTGGATGATTAATCTATTGCCGCAGTGCTTACTGAACCACCTCCTCCAAAGTGCTGTGGCATTGTAGTTAAGGGATTTTTAAGCTTATTCTATGATTTAGAAAGGTAGCAATTGTTTTCTGTCTGTGCTTCTTCTATATTGCCCTTATTAATTTTCATTTTTGTTGTCCACAGTTCATTAAATGTTTCCTGAAATTAATGCAGGCATATTATTGCTAATGGCTTGGCATATTGAATTTCACAGCCATGTTTTGAAATGTTGCTCTATATAATCATTGTTAACATCAACCAGGGAGATAAAATTAGAGAAGTCAGCTTCATTGTAACTCACAAGAGTTGAAATTTTTTTCCAAGGAGGGAGGCAAGGCTTGGAGGGTTAAACAGAGGGTAAATACATTGGTGAGGCTAGAAGTACAATTTGAAAATAACAAGAGGTTACTTATGGCAGTTTGGCTTGATGAGCTGGCCCAGTTACAAACAATGAACATTTGGATCTGTAGCACCCTGCTCATGGGAGCAATTAAGCAGGTCCTTTAGCATGCTACTGCTGGTTTTGTTCCAAAAAAAAAAAAAAAAACTCCTTATTGGAATTAGAGGATTAGAGGTCCTTAGAGGCTCTGGAAACTCAGTGTATGCAACATGTCTTACAAATAGAATGAACACCCTATCCTATGTAGGTAAAACTAAACAAACAAAAACTACAACATATATTTGAAAAACAAAATATTTTTTTCACTGAAATAGTATGCAAAGATGAAATCTGAACAAACACAAAAAAGATGGTCTCTAGAGCATGAGAAACGGGAAAATAAGTGGTTTTTGTTAATTGTTGAATATGAGTTAAAATTCATGTTTCATTATGTTCACAGTGCTTTTTGAAAAACTTAATTATTCACATTCATTAAAGTATCAATGGTAACTTAAGTGAAATAAATGACTCAGTGTTACATCAGCTGTTTAATCCTTACTTATTACAAGACCTACTGGTGGGAGTAGTGTAATACTAATTAATTCCTGATCTGCTTGTAATTATTGCACTGTTGATTACAGTTTGCAGTGCACGTAGTGTACATCTTCTGTCTCTTTAACGAGTCCATAGATCCCTAGGCTTAGATGCATGTGGTCAAAAATGTTTTCGCTGTCTTTCTTTTTTTCTGATTATTAAAGTTTAAATGTAGATCATGTGTTAACCCAGTCTGAAAAATAATTGAATAAATAAAAACAAAGTAGAAGAGGTGGGCACAAGATTAGGGTTCCTAATTTACTTACACATCTGTATTATACAGATATTCAAATAGTATGAGTTCAAAGCTCATAATTTGATATCTACTTAAAAAACAGAAAATCTACTGGTAATTTTATGCCAGGGCCTTTTTTATGGATTTGTCTGTTAAAAAAAATTTAATTAAAAAAAAATATCCATTTTTTTGTTGTTTTTTTTTTCCTTGCATTTTACAAAGTTTTTCTCTAAATGTTTTTCTAAAGTAAATTACTCGAAAATGTTGCCCATTGTCGTCAGTGGTGTTGTCAGAGCTCGCTCATCTAAATGGTTCTGATAAATACGGATGAAAGTTCCATCCATCCATCGACCTTCTCCCGCTTATTACGTCAGGGTGTCGGTGCGGCTGGTGCTTGTCAATAAGCGAAAGGTGGGGTACACAAAGGACAGGTCGCCAATCTGTCATAGGGCAACACAGAGACACACAAAAACATAAAACCATGCACATACACACTCACATCTAAGGATAATAAAGAGTTGCCAATTAACCTGACAGTCATGTTTTTGGACCGAGAGTGAAAACTGTAGGGTAGGAGCACCCAGAGAGAACCCACGCATGCACAGGAAGAATATGTAAACTCCATGCAGAGAGATCCTGGGCCGGGAATCAATCCCAGAACCTTACAGTCATTTCTTACCAATTGTATGGGTATTTCTACTAAAAATGAACAACTTACAGGTACCTACAGAGATCTTAATACATATGAATATTTACAAAATTATAAATAAAAGAAGTCAGTTAAACTCAGTATCATATCATCATATCACATCATATCAGACTAACTTTAACAACCTTCATTCCAATTAACAAATAGAAACATAATTGACATACTTTTCATGCTGTGAATATTTTTAATGTTTCAAGGAATATTATTCTTAGTTAAGCTAGCATTTGACACTGTTTGCCCCAAGTCCTTCTCAAAACCACTTTAAAAACATAAGAACTAGAAACTTCAAGGTATAAACAGAAATGGGATAACCTGTTTATCCCTTGAGGTAGTCAAATAAATTACTGCTGCTGACTGATGTGTGTGTTTGTATGCGTGTGTGTGTGGGTGTGTGTGAGTGTAATATGCTCCATATTTTGATCCAAGTTAATCTTTGTGTTATCCTGTTTAATGTCAGATATTATGTAAAAAAGTCTGAAAAGTCAGAAAAATATGTTAGTATCTGACAAAGCTCAAAATTTGGTTATTACTTTTATCTCACCCTATAGGTTTTCTTGTTTTTTTTTTTGTTTTTTTTTCAGATTAATAACATAGCATTGTGCGTGTCTCTTGCTGTCACCTTAGAACAGTAGCACGACTTTGGACCTGTGAGCTATCAGTGAGAGAATCTAAACTAATTTTCTTAATTAATTCTTCTGGTAACTGGAAGTTATGCAGAAGACAGTACCAGTAGGCAAAAAGTATTAGAGAGTATTTTTTCTGCTATCAGAGGATTTTTTTTCTACAGAGATTAAAGAACTAGAGTAAGAAATGGAAGCTTGCTATATTGTTTGGAAACGTTTTTTTTTGTTTGTTTGTTTGTTTTTTCTAAGCAGTTTCTAGTTATGCAAAATGAATCCAGGCTTTTTTGTATTTCAAGGACTGTAAATTTTTCTCAGGACCTTTCCCTCTGATTTTCATTTTAATTTCTTCAAATAGTTAAGGATTATTATAGTGAATTATTATGTTTGCAAAACCAAAAAAGTCTTTATAATTCAGAATTTAGAATGCCTGTATGCCTTTCTGGGCTACTTTATAAAAAAAAGATGAGTGAAGCTGGACAAGCTATAACTGACAGCTGCGCACAGTGGGGAGTCTTTTACTAAGCTTTAATTAAACAAGTGCAGTTAAATGACAGGAGTGCCACACACTTACCTGCTTTTTAATTTGATGGAAATAACTGCTGCAATCACTGCAAGAGGATTTTGAGAATATTTTACAACCCATATGAAACACAGTATACCCCCTAGAGTGCTTCACTTCCTTTGCATATAAAGCATAGTTTACATATATTATTTAGATAAAATGTATTATCAATACTATTCCTATGTTATACAGCAGTGAGTTTTTAAAAATGTGTTACGTGTTATGTGTTATTGAACATAACTAGGGAATTCTTTCTATGAGTAACTACGTTATTTTTTAACGTGTGTGTGCTATGATTGTTTCAACAAATGACAGACACACAAAGGGAGTCTTTGGTGCATTTCATGTAATGTTTTTAAATAACAAAATTTAAATTTGTACCTTGATAATAGGAGTCCATCTGCATTGTTTCCCATTATTCTGGAAGACCAGCAACAATCAGCCTTAGACAAATTGCACAACACATCCAGACCAGTGGGTGGCGGTAATAAGGAACATATATGTGGTTCTTCCTCTATCTCCAGTGCCAACCAGTTATAAGTAATGGTGCCTTCGTGTGGTCTAGTAAAGATGATCTCTCTACTTGTAAATTGGAAACTACCAATGCCTTGTGTTTAAGTGTTTTTTTGTGATAAAGAATAAAACCATGTTGGATCCAAAGAGTAATCTGACCTGCTCATTGGGCAAGACACTTAGACGTCCTAATTCATCTGCTACAGGAAGAAGAGGATGCATCAAATACATTGACTGACTGCTAGTAGACATCTGATAAAATCAAATAATAATGGTGATTTCAAAAACAACACAAGTTTAAATGGTGGTATATTTTTTGAAAATATATATGTCACATCAGTGTGTAAGCTACAAACACAACAGGAGAGAATGCTTAAAGATGCTGTTTTCACCATACAGAATAGTTTCTCTGCTCTCTGCCATGTTGAAAGGTCAAGGTTTAATTTATCCTGGCAACTTGAGTATCATAATATTCCCAGCTTTCCAATGGAAACTACATGAGTGGTTCATAAATTGTTCATGTTGAATTTTCATATCTGCTTTTGGTATTTACCATAATTACGAGTCACCATGAATGCACTATGTATCTCTAAGCTCAAAAGGTTTTACCTTTAATTTCTTAGCAACTTTTATCTGGCAAAATCTTCTTTTTAAATGTATGATTAATTTAAAACTTCTAAAAAATAATTCACCATTTTAATGGAAACTGAAAAGGGGCTAGTAGCTGTTGTTCAAAACCAAACTCCAAACTCTTCTTACATGTAGCTGTAACTACAACAGTTTTGTTGGGATACCCTAACTATGTCTGAATTCTACTCATCTAAAAAAAGTCACTTTTGTTGCAAAAATTCACAATGTTGACCCAGTTTACAAGACAATTGTATACAATTATACAAATTCCATTAGGTTCAACAGCTGCCTTTGACATTGAGGATAGGGTCCTTAGATCAGGCTTTTCCAAAGTCGGTCCCTGAGGGCCACTTTCCTGCAGGTTTTAGAGGTTCCCCTGCTTCAGCACAGCTGATTTCCATTTATAGCTGATTAACAGGCTTTTGTTTAACTGCAGTCACCTGAATCGCCTGCGCTGAAGCAGAGAAATATTGAAAATCTGTAGGACAGTGGCCCTCAAGGACTGACTTTGGACATGCCTGCCCTAGATGATGATGGCTGACAACTGATATGGATGGGCATCAAAAGGTCTACTCTCCAATGGCATCAAACTTACTTGTTAGGTGGAAATGTCTGCAACTACATTGATTATTTTAATACCAACTCTCTTACTTTCCAAAGACTAATTTCCACCGGGGTTCTTTGAAACCCTTTTTTGACATTGCACTTGCCACAATTTGTGAGAATGTGCACATTACTGATTCATCTTCCAGATTCATCTTCCATTAAATGGCATTGGTAGGTACTAAAGGAGGGAATAACAAAAACTGTACGGACTTTGTTTTAAAGAAATGTGATAATAGTGAGAACATTTTATAAACTGTGATGATATTGAAATTTCTCAGTTGTATATTATTTGTCCATTTTTCTATTTTTTTTTATTCATGGTCATTCAATATTTTTCCAATTACTTATTTATCCTTGTAAAAAATGAATGTAAAAGAGGTGCACCTAAAACTCTCCTGGCATCTGAAACTCGTCATATTGATAATTTTATGATTTTTAGAGTTTAATTGCTTTTTATTCTTTTATTTTACTATCTATAGCTATTTAGGGGGTGTATCAGTTTAACGTTCTTCTTTGTTTTAATTAGTCTTTAGACTTTCCTCCTCACAGGTGCTTTGCGAATAACATCTATTTTGCTAAGGTAAAAGTATAAGAAAAATCCTAGAATTTAGGAAATTCTAGGATTTCTCACAAAATGACGACACTGAGAGCAACTGTTAGTTTCAGATTTCTCAGTGAATACAGCGGCAGATACGTTTGAAAATATGTGATTCAATTAAGACCCAATAGATCTTTTGCTGTAGAATTCCTCACTGTCTGTCATTAAGGAAATCTAAATCCAACAATAAAAACACTTTTCTTCTTTGGCAGAACATGGAATGGAATATAGAATATGTTTTTTTGTATTTGTGTATTTTTGTCTTTGTTCTACTTTGAATTGTCTGTATTTTTCATATATTTAAATAGTTTTATTTGTTTATTCAGTTATTTATTTATTCATGTTTCACGCTTTGACCCATATCTTTTATGTTTAATTATCTCACAGAACTTCTGTAAACCTCTGGTGTTTGGCACTTTCATTTTGTAAATTTTTAATACAATTCAAACTGAACTCTGCCATTCTTGTTCACGGTCTTTTAGCCATATTTACCAAGTAGTCAAGCTTATTCAGTCCAACTATGCATCCAACTTTGCTCATCCCACACAACACCTGCTATTTAAGCTCTTGCATCTCATCTTGCTGCTCATGGATTTCACTCCTGCCTTGCTTCCTGGGTTTAACTCTGGATCTGATTACCATCTCTCGCCTTTGTGCTCTCTCCCCTCTTGATTGTTCAGTCATCTGCTTCCGTGAGTCTTACAGTCATCTGTTCCCTGCTCTGGTTTATTGGATTGGATCTGTCTGCCCGGTGGATTGTTTGTGCACCGAACTGGGATTCAAAAAGGATTATCAGCTCAGACCTTCCACACCTGTTGTGACGTCA
>JAUZNJ010027317.1:0-42215 GCA_034780135.1 Jordanella pulchra | reverse complement strand
ATACATTTTTTGGAATCTTGTTTTGATATTTTGTAAATGGTAGCACAGAAGCGAATGGATTACCTACAATTTATTGATAATAATCTAATTATACATGAGTTGTTTGCTATATTTGTACATATTAATTTTGAAATATTAAGTATACTTTATAATTCTAAACCATAAAAAATATTCGTTATACATATTTGTGGGTTTCACAGTGAAAAAAATAAACTTTTTCTACTCGAATTTTCCTTTTTTTGTGTGATTTTAGGTCCAAATGCAATGTCAGTAAGTCCAAATGACAAAAATGTGTAAACTCAAAAAAGTTCAGGTTGTCCTGAAAAAAATTATACCACATAAGGCAATGTTAATGGTTTTATTAAGAAATGTAAAGATAAAATCAAAATTAGTCAGAAACGGCCATTTAGAACACTGACCCCTAAGGGTTAAACAAACAGTAGAACATCTAAAGAAAGCTGAAACAAACTCCTTATTGGGCAAGGAAAACTTTAAACCTATATTTAATTAATCTACTGCCCAGACACAAACAAAGAAAAAGAAAGGTTTTTCATATCTGTAAAGTGGTTGGAGTTATCCTGAAGCTGTTGCTGTCCTTTAAGCCTTGGTGATGGTTGTAGCCCAGAGGTGGAACAACAGTCCTTGGCCTCTACAGTTTTTGGGATAAGGTTAGTAGGCAGCTGTGGTGTGGCAGTGGCCTGGCTTTCTGTCTGTTTGCAGCAGTGAAGTGGAGGCTGCATTAAGATTCTCTTCAAGAGGCAACCAAACAAGACTTCTGATGGCATTCCGGCTATCATCAGCTAACATTTTAAGGGAAGGACAGGCTACAGTAGGATTCTCAGCTAGAGGCACCCAAACAAGACTTCTGATGGCAGGTAGGCTTTCAGAGGCTTGAAGCTTAAGGGAAGGGCAGGCTGTACAGGGAATTCTATTCTAAATTTCTTCCACTTTTTTCCTACTGTGGGCTCCTACTAATCTCTACATCAGATTCAACAAACATTCCTAACTTCAGTAAATGCTCCTTGTAAATGGGTAGTGTCCCCCCTGTTCATAACTGAGCTTGTGTTCATGATGTTCCAATGCCCTGATAATCCTATAAAAGACTACAACTGTCAGTGGTGTCAGGCAGTGTTCATTCACAAAAGGCCATTAAAAATGAAGAAGAAAGGCTTTACCAGTTTTGGAGAACAAAGTTCTCCTTAGCAAGAACTGGGATGCAGAATAAAAGGACCAGTAAAAGCCAAACAGTGGGGAATAAAGCACAACAGCTTTAAATGCTGTGGTTGCACTGTTACAGAAGTAAAACGAAAAAAAACTATTTGATCCAAAAATGAGGTGCAACATATGATGTAAATTTTTAGTAAGTTTGCCATTAACCAACAAGAAAAAACATTCTGCAAAATCTCCTTTAATACACACACAAACATGTACTGTACATCCCCATTTGTGTATATTAAATTCAAAACAAAGGACTTAGATATTCACTACTAAGATTCTCAATATTTGGGCATTTATCAAAATGCAAAGTAATTTTGGTATTCATAAGTGAACTTAAAAAGGAGAGGCTTAATATGGTCGAGTAGCTCAGCCCCCAAAAAAGTGAATGGTTGAGTCTTCTCATACAGAGAAATGAAAAACCTGGAAATAGGTGTTATTTGTTGTAGTGTCAGAACTGCCAGTTCATTGACTGACCTCTGCTGCTGAACCAAAAACCTAGTCAGGCTCCACACAAAATTATGAAGTACAGTCAGTAATGGTGATGGGTCAGTAAAGAGTAGGGCTTAAAAAACATTGTGAACTATTTTCAAGATTTTTGTAAGAATTTTTAAACAGTTATATTATTACCTTTTCAAAGAAAGCAAAACAAGGGAAAATAAAAATTAATACAAGGTAACTTAAGCCCAGGGTGATCAAAAACACTGTTACGATATCATGCTATTATTGAAATGCCTAAATAGAACTTATCAAGTAGCACTTGTGACTTGCATTATGACAGATCACTACAGGCTCACATTATGTCAGTTTTATGATGCTAACTGAGTGTTAGCAGTATTATTATAATTTTTTCTCTACACGTTGCTGTTGAATATAATGTGCAATGCCCTAAGGGTGTAAAGTGGAGCATCATCTAAGTAGGAAATGTAATGGGACTAACATTAGTAAACTTTGTAGATGCATATTAATCACAATTTATACCCCAATACATTTACACAGAGGAGACCAGTGAAGCATGCATTTGAGCCTGATGAGAGACATCTTAGAGAGCAAGGGTTATTGTATGCCACAAGGCTTCAGGGTGTGTGGCACAGCACAGAGATGGATGAATAAAATGGAGAAGGTCTTCTGTCCAGGATGCCCTGTAGAATCTCCTCCAGATCCTTCTTTCAAACAGGCCTTTTCAGCCTCCTATTCAAAAAACAGTAATTGCATCATTTTTCAAGCCCCTTGCTTCTGTCTTCCTGTGAAGTTGGCCCCATTAATCAAACTAATGGAGAAGTAAGTGATTTCAAAATATAGGCTTTGATCATGCACCCCCTTTCCTTTCCAACAACTCCGCCCGCTCAGCTCTAGGATCCCATCTTCCTCCATCCGCCCTTTTCGTCTTCGTCTCAAAGTCCTCCCTCTGCTATTTACTACATAATGTATGGAAAGGAGCAGCAAGACTGATAAATGAGACATCTGATAATGCACAAGAGCTCTACTTGAACATGCTATGGCATACCTGTGGCTTATCTAGCTTAAAGCTAGCTCCCGGTATAGCAGTTAGTTAAACTACATATATTTGCTTTGGAAATGGTAGGTCTAAAATCATTGTGGCCTATTAATAGACAATATGCCCCAGAAAGTCACAGTTCAGACACATTTATTGATCCTGATGAGCCTGATTAATTTAGATTGCACCCCAGGTGTATTGGAAAGCTCGTGCCAGCTATATAGCAGCATAGTCATTATTTGAAGTTGCTACCGGAGCACTGACAGAAATGTATATATTTCCCATCAGAGGCCAGAAAACAGTGTTCTCCTTTTTCGTGGCACTTTTTTGCTCAAGTTATCATTTTAATTACTTTAAATTGGATTAGTTTCCTCTTTGTTCAGTTGTAGCCTATGTCTATTATTAGCCTTAGACTATGTTTTATTGGGAATATATGACCAGAAAAAAAAGACACAATAAAGTTACATGCAAGTCCTTTACAGGAAATAAAGCATCTTGCACTGAAAGATCCAATAAAACAGACACATTTTATTGAAGTAGGAAGTTTTTGAATATGTAATTGATTAAAAAGGGAAACCCAATGATATGTTATCATAACAATATAGCACTTGTATTAATTTAATCATCCCTCCTTTAAATGTTACCTTCTCAGATGATACCATAGATGATATTGCTGGGGTCTAGATGATGTGTCAAAGATAGAGCTGTTCAAAGAGCCCCCATGTGAGTAAAAAAAAAAAGGAAGTACGGTTCCTCCTTGCAGGACCTAGCCATGTGAAATCTGCACGAGTGATATGAGGTCATACCCCAGTGGGTCACCACCTGCAGGGGGGACAATAAGGCCTTTTTAGTGTCTGTTGCAGAGGTGCTGGATATAGCTTCTCTCTGGAATTCTATCATTCTACTGGGGTACTTCAACATCCATGTAGGAAATGACAGTGACACATGGAGGGGTGTAATGAGAACAAAACGACCCCCAGCTTTGAACCTGAGTGATGTTTCATAATTGGACTACTGTGGATGTCTTGGATTGTCCATAATGAACACCATGTTTCGGTTTAAGGGTGTTTATTAGTGCACTTGGCAGCAGGACACCCTGGAGAAGAGTTTGTGGCCCTTTACCGGGGACCATTTGGTCTCTCTACAAGCAGAGCAGGAACCTCGTCTGCATTATCAGCATTAAGTTGGACCTGTTTCCAGGTTGTGTTGGTAGGTCTGCACTCCTGCATATAATTTCAATAGATTGAAATTCTTGGCACAACCAAGGGCCAGTGGGAGTCTGGTTTGAGGACCAGTGCATTTTGTCTCTAGTTTTTGTGGATGGCATGGTTATTCTGGCTCCCTCCTGACAAGAAAATAAAGTGTGGTGGGGTGGTTTACAGTTGAGTGCAAGAGGGCTGGGATGAAGATCAACTCCTCCAAGTCCGAGGCCATGATTTGTGACCAAGAAAAGGTTGCTTGCCATCTTTAGGTCAGAGGACAGTTACTGCTTCAAATACAGGGGTCTTGTTCACAAGTGAAGGAAAAATGTAGCGGGAGATCAACATATGGATCAGTGCAGCTGTTTCCATAATCTGGATGCTGCACCGGCCTGTCGTGGTGAAGACAGAGCTGAGCTAAAAGGCGAAGCCCTTGATATATGGGTCAGTCTACATTCTTACCCTCACCTATGTTCATGAGATCTGGATCATGAATGAAAGAACAAGATCTAGGATACAAGCAGCCAAAATGAGTTTTCTTTGTACACTTATCCCAGGAAAAGTAGCAAAAAAGAAAAAAATAAATTAAACAGAGTGCGTCAGACTTTACAGAACACTGCACATTGTTTGAAAAGGTAATGGGAAGAAGTATAATACTTTCTTAAATCTCCCACCCCTTTTAACTTCTTTTCAGTTAGTAAGTATACTGAATTCTAAACTACATACATAATACACATCTATATTTATACACCATATACACATTTTCCAAGTATCCATATAATGTGTAATCACAAAATCACATCTATACATAGAAATCCTTAAAAGATTCCTCTGAAATAAATATAAACAATACATATTTAATGCTAAGTTAGTGACAACATATCAACCCTATTTAATTTATAAATTTATCCCTCATCATTACATTCTTCCTCTTCCATGTTTTTGTTAAAATATTTCTTAGTACATTTATCTAAATTGATTTATATTAGTACTTGTTTTTACTTTTGCCTCCAGACTGTTCTGCAAAGTCACTCCGTAGCTCGTCAAGCACATGCTTCTCTAATGCATGATTTGGTGGTACATGATGTAAATAATGTAAGTTTAAGTGTAATTTGAGAGTTGCATACTATAAGACAAAGTATTTTCTTTAAAAGTTACATACTGTATAAAGAGTAAAAATCTCTATGCCCCCCCCCCCCCATAAATAAGCATAGAGTATAAGCGCCTTTAGGGGGGGATATAGCACACATAGCAATACAGAACTTTCTTTCTTCTGACATCTATTTCAATATACTGTACATTGCATGTAATAAATACTTGATCAAGACCAGTTTTGTGTCAAGCACTCCATCAATTCAGTGTGGCAATGACACAATCCGTCTGTTGCTAAGGTGTTTAAGGTGGTCAGGATGTTTAATTTACTGGGCCGTTGCAGTTGTTGCATTTTGATTTTCACACTTCATCTTATTCTTGACAATACTTTATAGCATGTCAAGGCCATTTGGATTGGTCCAACTTGCTTGGAGCACAGTGATAATTAGTGGTCATTAATTCAGGTGTCTGTGGTTTGAGCAGTCTTGCTGAAAAATGAAATCTGTATTTTTAGAAAGTTTGTAAGAAGAGGAAAGCACCATATTCTGAATTTCCTGGTAAAGAAGTATTCTGAGCTTGGACTTGTTAAAACACAATGGGTCAAAAGCAGCAAATGACTTGCCCCCCTCTCTCATCGCTGTCTTTTGAAACTGGACCTCAATACCCTTTGAATGTTGATGGAGTCTCTTAATGTCCAGAAAAAAATCCCATTTACTTTTATCTAAAAAAAGAAAAGCTTGGACCATTATGTTCTGTCTTTTCCTCCTGCACTCAGTAAACTGCTTTTGACGAAGTGTCTCTGGTTCAACAGTGATTAACACAAGAAATATAACATTTTAGCACATATCCTAAGTATGTACTGTATATGTTTGGCAGCTCCTGGATTGAATCAACTTTTACAAAAAGACTTTGTGTCATTTATCCATTTTACTTGTTAAACTTTTTTGCATTTTTCTGTGTATTGTAACACAGTGCACTGAAAAGCCAACTTCTACAGTGATGACTAAGGAGTGCATCCTTATTTTGGAGGGTGCAGTCATCGCCTGCTAGCCAGCTGCCATGTGACGGTGTGAGCTACTCATTGCCATATGAAAAAACATGTCTGTATTGGAAATATTATCATTGGCTTTATATAATTTAAAAAACTTCTGCAAATCTGTTTTTAAACAATTAAACCACTGTAAAGCCATATTCAAAAAGAGTACAAAAAAATAATACTCAAAATGTATCTCCCAGTGAAAGCATAGTTGCAGTTTTTTCAAATGAATTAAAAAATAAGCTTAAGTCTCTCTCAGGGGTTCATTTTTTAAAATGCACTTGCATTTAGATATGATGACTTCAGAAGTTAAGATTTGATTTCTCAGAGCTTTTTGGGAATTTTCAATAGGGTGTTTGGCATTTGTTCTGACTTCTGTTAAGACGTTTCAAAAACTAGTTGAAGGATCTGTTACCGCTCATTTCTCTTTTTCCTATTTCTTGGAAAAGAAATATCAGAAGTGATGGTTCTCATTTCCTCCTTCCAAATCTACATCCTTGTGCCCAAACAACTCAATTTCAACCTCATCCAATTCACAAATTGACATCCTGAAAGTTTCTGGCATCATCCAGTTGCGCTTCGGCTTGTTTTGGTCAAATTCAATTCTCATTCATCAGCATCCTTGGAAACCAGTCTATCGGGGTGATTGCATGAGTGCCTGTCTTTGGATAGAAATGCCACAATTGCTGAGATTCATCTGAATAGTCTTCTTAGGGACCCTAAAATCTAAGGCCATCCTTAGAAAGACTACATTATAAAAGAGACTGTATCATTTCTATGTGGTAGTTTAATGAAATGTGCAGCTAAAGTAATGGTTTACGTGTAAAATATCAGAGCTGTAGTGGCACAACTAGATCACTCAACTGTGTTTGTGCTGAGCATTTAAGATCAGTTATATGTAGTAATCCCTTCAACCTAAAAATATAACAGAAAAGGATTTTATTTTGAAGAAAGTTTGTGAATCTATCCAAATGTCATTTTTTAAATCCTTCATTTATTATTTTAGATCATTTGGATGTAAAATGCATTGTTTCTTCCAAAGAATTTTCAAAATAGATTTTGAAACAGGGTCCTAATAATTGAATCTGATTAAGCTATGCAGCATGTTTCTTTCTGTAGTGTACATTTAATACCAAGGCAAATAAATAATAAGAAAGAAATATATCTTTTAGGGTGTAGTGTATCTGAATATTCTTATCAAAAGCAGTGTCATCATTACCTCCTCTTCTTTTCTTCCTCCTCCTCAAACCTCCCTTGATGATCGTGGTTTTTTGGCATCAGCATTATGTCAAAACTTAAACTTTCACACTCCCACTCTCTTCTGCACCTCTCGGTTTCCCACAAGGCTCTAAGACAACATGTCTCATACTGCTCTGGATTAATTAGAGTGAGATTCAAGAAGGATGATCTTTGCCCCAGATAACCTCATACAGTTGAGCTCGTGCGTTATTGTTTGTTTATTTTATTTGACCAATTATGCTGCTTAGTTTTGTTCATTGAGGATGTTTGGGGGCATTGAAACTTTGTACTTGACATTCAATGTTAAAATGCATAAAATATGTCCATATTTTTTATTACATGAATGTAGATGTATTTAACATAATATATATTTAAACAAAATAACTGTGTTTTGGAGTTTTTAGAAGACAATCCACCACCATAATGTGCTGTGCCTTATATGCATGTTTGGGATTTTGTTATGGCATTTGTTACTTTGTTGTACTAGTGAATGGTCTTTGTAGTCTCATCCCATGTTCCCAGGCTTTTCTCTTCAAACTGTTAATTTTACTGCACTAACGAGCATAGGCAGCATGAGCTTACTTTTATACTGGAAGAATGAAAGCCATAAGCCAAAACATTGTAGCATATTTATTTTCTCCTATTATTTACTTGAATTTTCTTTTCTGAAAATTTTCCCTACCTTACTCACAACAAAGACCACCAGTCACGGACAACCATTGTAAGCAGCTTTCTGTATTTATTGTAAGGGTAAACATTGACAGAAACTGATGAAACAATTCTAATCAGGGACTGTATCTGTTTATTGAATGACAGTAGTTTTCATTACATGCTTTTTATGAGGTGTTTATAGAACTGTGGATTGAAAGAAGCCTAATTAGAGTCCTGGTACCTGAAAATGATCATTCTGAAGTCTCCATTAGAAAATCTGTTGTGCTGTGTTTGAAAGAAGGCTTGGACTGAGGTTGAACCTCAGATTAAAAAGGAGTAGTGCGGGTTACTGTGATGCCTGTGAAAAATTTGACCAGAAATTTACACTTGCAGAGTTGCTGAGACCGCTTTATTTTCTGGTCTAAATTTTTTTCTGTATGTGGATCTACAGATGGTGTAACAACATGTCCTTTAAGATATTCTTTAAGCTTGCACAACAATTTCTCTTTATTAGGATTATTAGTGGAAAGGGGATGTTCTTGTTCACAGGGTCTCTCTCACCTTTTGCTTTTCAGATAATATGGTTCTGTTAATGTCTTCACTTTCAGCCCTTTTTAGAATGAGATTTAACTTTTTCATAATAGCATCAAGAAGGAGACTGAATGTTTCTTCATATCGCATTTTTAGTGACATTGGTCTGAAGCATGGGAATGAGCTGTCTCTCTTAACACAAGATGCCCTAGATCAAGGGTCTCTAACTCCATTGCTCGGAAGCTGCCAGTAGCTCACAGGGCCCTTTCAAATAGTACTCCAAAGGGTCATTGATGTACATAAACACAAATTTGATTTGTCATTCAGTAAAAATCTAAAATCTAAACCAATCAAAAGTCTCTTGTATCCAAATTTCTTACACCCTAGAGAGATTAATATTGCCAGTTAGCTGTCAATTAAATATTTGCATTGTTGTGTTGTCATTAGACTGATATGGGAAATGGGGAGGCGGGGGAAGCAGATTTCCCTAGCTTGGGCACAGTGTTAAGTGCAGACTGAATAAAAAGACTGACTACAGCACAGTTTCGTCAGGTCCTCCTTGGTCTTCTCCCATCTTTGTCTCAAACAACAATTGATGTTGAGATTTGACACTGATGTTCCTTGAGCTTGAAGTTTACCTTTTTTTTTAGAATTTTTTCTGGGCTCTTTTTTTACAATTCGTATTATCTGTCACTTTGATTTGTCGATCAATATTCCTGTTGCGACCATGTCCTGAGAGATTAGTTATATTCCGATGGATCTTAAATCTCAAAATAATAATCTGCAGCTGTAGACACAGGAATATTAAGCTGCGTATGGATGGTTTTATAAACTTTAACATTTTTGTTGATGATTTTCTTTCTGATCTCCTGAGACATCTCTTGCCTTTGCTTCCTCTGGTCGATGTTGAGTGTGGTACACACCATGCCACCAAACAACACAGTGACTACCTACGTGTAGCCTATTATCTGCCCACTGACCAAGTACAACATTGTAGAGACCCCTGATGCAAATAAGTAAATACACTTTTATTTATCATGTCCCTTTGGTCAAATTAGTTTCAGTATTTTTCAGGGTTACCATGATTTTCTATGTATGTTTCATGAGTTTTTTGTTTAAAATCATTCTGTTGAACCACCGTATTAAATCAACATCTGACCTTCATTTATTCATTTTAATTGATTTAATCTTTTATTTATTATGACTTTTGACAGAGTCAAGTTATTTTTGGGACCTTTTTGCATTTTCTTTAATTAAATTAGAGGTAGCAATAACTGTGTGCACATGCTTATGACAGTAAAGACTCTTTATTTTCACCCATTCATCTATGCATCTCGAGTATATCCTATAATGTCATATTGAAATTTTGTAGATATTTTAAACGGTGAGCTCTGCTGTTGGTACACCGCCCTGGACATTAGAACTTTGTCATTCAAAAGAGAACTTTTACTGATCAATTGAACCACTCGCAAAGGAAATTCAGGGTCATCTACCAGCATTGATTCCATATGCAGTACATACTGCTCTGTCTGCTCCCCAAAATGATCCAAAGATCTCTACTTAGTAGTCACCCTTGATTGAGTTAGGATGTTTAGTTTTAAATTAGTGTTTGATTTCTAAATTTTAATATCTACTTAATTGACTAAATTAACTGTTACCAATTTCCTGCTAAAAGCACATTAATTTGGGTAAATGCGTGGACATTGGATTTATTGAATCACTTTCACTTAGATTTGATGCATGGTTCATAAAATCATAAAGAGATATTTAAAAGTTGCCTGTAGCCAAACTTAAAACAACTCCCTTAGGCGATTTTTGGTCACTAGAATCTTAATGACCCAAATAACAATTGCTATAGTATGAGAACAGTAGCCACCATTAACTAGATGCAGCTGGTCGGTAACAGATGACCTCGGGCTGCTAAGTTGTTCAGTCACATCAGCTCGAGTGTGGCTGTAGAATGTTGGTGGTGAGCAAAGGTCAACAAGTACTGTCCAGCTCACCAAATAGATCTCACAGCGGCACTAAGCAGGGTAATGCTCCTTAGGTTCAGATGCAATTTTAAGCTGTAGGATGCGCAGGCTTGATTGAGACAACAACATCCCTGTAATGAAGGCTAAGTACGTACAGGTAGAAGATGTGCTTTTTAATATGTAAAGGCTGTGTTATCCTTTTGTAAGGCTAGTCTATTTTTCATACTGAAAAGGTCAGTCAAGCTCTGGCCCATTGATTTTACCAGTGGCCGTGTCTCTTAAGAGATAGAAAAAAATATTTGATGTTGATGATTTTCTATGTACAAGTCTCTTTTATGGTTTAGGTTGCTCCACCATTGCAAACCAAGGCTAGTTGGCGTTTTTTTTGTTTGTTTTTTTTTTTGTTTAAAGTTGAGTTAATAGAGCAGAGTAAATGGTCTGAAAGTGTGTTTCCACAGCAACATTGGTAATGTTGAGGTCAAAAGGATTATTGTGAATCTTTTATGACAGACCTCATTACTCCTTCCTGGTTACTTTGTGAGACCCGATCACAGAAAGCATTGAGAGCTATGTCTGCTACCAAGACCTTTTCATTGTCCCTCTTCCTTTAATCACTGCTAGGAGTCAGAGATAGTCATTCACCTAAACTTAACCAAAAAGTTTGGTTGCTATGTGCACCAACCTGACCTTAAAATTAGAGGGAATTGCTTCAGATATAATAAATGCTGATATTGACTTCAAAGATAAGGTGAAGGTAAAAAGAGAAGTAGAGGAAGAAGACAAACACAGTTATGTTCTCCCGAAAGAGATTTCTTGGATCTGAAAAAAAATTATTTTCCTTATTTGGATGAGAAAACAGCTATGTTGAGAAAAGACAGCTGGAATGTAGTGACAGAGATTGAACCTGTAAGTACCTTTCCAATGCTTTTTTAATGTTACAAGGATATATATCTAGATAAATCAATACTGAATTATTTGAGAAAAGCTTTCAGGGTCCTCTTTTCCAAAGCAGTTTTACATCCAGCCAAAAAACTGCTCATTCCATTTTTGTTTTCCCTTTTTGCTATACCTAATCTATTGGATGTTAACTCTTGAACTATAGACAAACTTGCACGAGCTGGATGTTTACAGCCTTTTTGTATATTGACAACCTAGATTAAAAAACACACTATTTTGTGGACTGCCTTCATTTTTTATTACAGCTACCATTAACAATTCCAATAAGCTCTTGCGATATCACAACACATTCCAAGGTCCCATTTTTTTTTACCTTGACTTTGTAGAGAAGCCCTGCAGAAAGTGAAATCACAGTCGTAAAAACAATCATTACGTTTTTGGAGGTCTAGTATCTTCAAACTGCAAAGTGAAGCAAAAGAATCTATGGCCCATCGCTATTTTATGTTTGCCGGAAATCCCTCTACAGTAGAAAAATGTATTTCTTTTCAGCAGATACAGTTTCAGTATAAGCTCATGTAGCATATATCTTGGAGATCTTGCTACCGTTCTTTTAGGGATTGAGTCTAAGTCAATGCACTAAGTGTCTTCTTGCAATTTCAAGACAGATTCTAATCTCATATGGATCAGTATTAGTTGCAGTTCAGACCAGTTTATTGCAGGAATCAAAATCTTTTGCCTGACTGAAGTGATTTTTAAATCACATTGGCTGGCAACCCCCTGATTCTGAATGTCTAAATTTGGGATTAGTAAAATTTAGATGTTATTGAAATACCCTTTTCTTTTGTTTTTTTTTGGATCTTTTTACGGCACTAGTGGCTCGTTTTTCTGACAGTAGGCTGACAGGAAAGGGGGTATGAGAGAGGGGGAGAGACATGCGGGAAAGGACCACAAGCCGGATTTGAACCTGGGTCGCCCGTGCCGAGGACTAACGCCTCCATACATGGGTCGTCCGCACTAACCACTGCGCCACCTGCACGCCCATTGAAATACATTTTTACCAGAAATTAAACTTTATATTCACCCTAGTTATATTTACCTCTTATTTTACATGTTATTTTCTAACATGATTTTGTTATTGTAGGATCATTTATGTAGCACTGCACCATAAAATTTGAATGTTTTCTGGAGTCAGCTGATGTTCTGTTTTATAGTTCCCTGACAAAAATAATTCTTGTTTTTGTCAGTAACACACTATTGCAAAGGCTAGAGGTTATGTTAACAACACCCACTTGAGGATGCTGTTACTCATGTCTTAAAGCTAATATCATTAGCAGGATTTTCAAATTTCAGTAGAAAGAAATGTAAAAAGCTATTTACATACATGATACTGTACATGCTAATATATTTCTGTAGTTCTTCAAAGTTCGGAAAATAAGATACTGTAGATAACAAAAGGGTAAAATAAAAAAAAAACATTAATTATTTGCACAGTTATTAACGACTTTTCTCCATTTGTCATGGAATTTGTTGTATTTTGAACTATTAGTCTTTTGGATATCTCAAATTTAAGGTAATTATCTACATTGCTGAGGGAATATGTATGGTCAATCCTTTTTAGTCATGTCAATAGCTCTTATTCCTTATACAAATTGGTAAAGACTATAAAATGTCATTGGTTGCTCTCTTATAGGTGGTATGTTCTATTATATTAAAATTCTTAAGGAAAAATGTAAATATGCCATAATCAGTTTTGGCAAATACTCTTGCATTATTTTGAAACAACAGTGTGATTTTTTTCTGCATTCTGGAAGAAAATTCTTTTTAATGTTCTGCAACTCATAACATTTATTCGTAAAGTATCTTGCCTTATTATCTGTAGAACAACTGTTGCCAAGGTTTGCTTGAATTAACTGTATAGCATGTTCTTGAGATGTTAATACAAGGGAATTTTTTGCTGACCTGGGAAAAGCTGGATTGATACACGCATTCGTTCTGAATTCTACATGTTATCGATCTGAAAATCCTACTTTCACAACTGTATAAAGTACATTTTTTCTAGCTGATTGGGTACCTGCCTCCAATTTCAACTTTTTAGCCAATCACAGTGACAGTAGCAGCTAAGACATTTCACATTCTTGATTTGTTTCACGGAGTTAACTGATGAATTAGACTCTTACCAAATCCAGTCGTAAGGAAATTGCAACAATCTTCCCACCTACAATGAAAATCGCATCTTTTTCCGTGTTTTCAAAAAGAAATAGAGGGTATTTCAGCTAAAATCAACGCACCCATGATTGTTCTGCTTCAGCCTTTCTCCACTGGCTAATGCATTAACGTCATATTTGCCACAGCATTTTCAGTGGTCCAAAACATTTCTGTATTGAGCCAAACACATCTGCTGGCTCCTAGCAAATCTTGCGACATTTCATCTTGCTTGAAAAGTAGTTTCCTTGCTGCCATGAGAAAAAAACAAAACTCAATCTCCCAATTTTGAAGAATAACACCGTTTAGGTACTCTGCCTGGTTATCAATAGGATTTATCTAATGACATTGATTTTAGACTTGAATATAATACATTTTAGTCAAAGAAGAAAATTCTTTCTCAGTTTGAAAGACTTGAAATTAGAAAGAATAGATTAAGCAGAATAGTAAATAAGTTAAATTCCCACACAGCCAACCTTGGGGTCTTGTAAATTAGAATGTCATTGCAATCAACATCATTTTAGTTTTCTGTTTAATACTTCACATATCTAATTTCATTTTCACAACCCTTCTGCTATAAACATGTTTGACTTTTTCTCTCTGGAGGATGGTTCTTAAAAAAACAATATCTAGCAAAGAATGAGGTCTTCCAAAATGACAGGTCTAATATATGTTTGTTGCATTAGAACATATGTATTTAAAAATCAGACAGCAAACACTGTTTCACTTACAGTGGTTAATTTTCAGAGTGTCTGAAATTGTCATTGTTTTGCTGGCCTGTGAAATGATGCATAACATTTCAAGCATTGTTTTCTGTTGAGTGTAAAGTGTCAGCTCCAGCTGGTATTGTTTGATTAACTAACTCAAACCACAACATTTGACTTTACTATTATGTAAACTGACTGATTTTGTCTGGAAGAATTAATTCCTTTCAAAGGACCATTTTTTCTCTGATAGGTTGTAGTTTCATCATCAAGGCAGAAAATAGTCACCATTGTCAGATTTTATTTAAGACAGAAAGATGTTATCATAATGTGTGAGAATGAACAGATTATTTACAGATGGAAGGAGTTCACTTATAAATTCTCCTCAATGCAACTGCGAGAAATATCTAGTTTTTATAGATACACAATGAATTTGGACTCATGAAAGGCTTGATAGGTTTTCCAGATTACAGTTCATTAAATGCACTGTAGTTTGAGAGGAGATAGATTGTTTTTATGCAAACCTTCCTTTTTTATAAAATATATCTTTTCAGCATGCCAGTTATCACTGCCTAACCTCTGCTCTTACTCTTTTACAACCATTTTTCATGGCCTAAACCCCTTTTTCTCTTACACTTAGTGCTTTGATTTGCTGTAAAAGTACAATAAAGTTTGCATGAAAACTGGAATGCCACTGTTAAAAACCACAGAAAGAAAGAAAGACAAAAGACCTTTCACTACATTCAGGCTTTCACACATAGTAGTCATAATTATTGCAGCTTGTCGGTTTACTTTTATGTTAGTCACAATGAATTGACTTTGTAATAGAGACTAATCCCTTAATGTAACAATTATTTTTTGTTTTCGTAAATAAAAGGAGACAGGGTTTTTTTTCCACCAAGGCAAGACTAATTTCGGATAAAAAAGAAGCAAAAAAATGGCAGTATTGTGAGGCCTAAGAGATCAAACATTTTTGCCATTATTCCAGAGATATTGTATAAATGTTTTTTCAATTTGTGTTAATGTAGTCTAAACGTGATCAAAAACTGTCAAACCAATCCTACACATCACAACTCAGCACTAAGAAAATAACTTTTTTTTGTTTGTTCCACATAACAGATGTAGATATAGTTATGTGTGCTCTTCAGCATTATGCACAGAAGGATGCAACATACTATTTGAATATTGTTAACATGTTATTGAGATGGAATTGATTTAAGCTACTCTCAGTTTATTATTTTTTTTAATGCGAAAAGGTGTATCTAAAAGTTTTTACAATGTTTTGTTTCCAGAATGTTTCTGGCTTTTAACATATGTTTTGATGTTTGCTATATTTTGTTGTTTTTTTGTCATTGTTTAAAATTTGTGCGTTTAAGACCCAAAGTAACAAGACTTTAGAAAATTAAGTGTTGTAAATTGTAAATGAAAACAGCTGGAAGCCAAAAATTTTGCAACATCAAGAAAGACTGTCTCTGCCCTTCTTACCAGCATTTTTACTCTGATTTCTCATCTCCACACTGCAATTGTCATCAGAACAGCAAACTTTACATGAATGTTAATTGCAGTGCTTTTAATAACAAGTTATATATATTTTACAACATTATTTTAGTTATAGAGTCTGTCTTACCCCTAAATCCACACAGACTGGAGCTGATCATGACCAAAAATGCAAGATGAGGAGATGATGATGATGTTTAATCAATGCTAACTGTAAACATCAGCAAAAATGTACATCTGCTGCTGCTACCTCTCTTGTTTGGCGGCTGCTTCCTTGCTTGAGCTACCTGTCTTTATTCCATGAACTCTGTTGTTGTCTTCGATAAGGTCTGTGCTGTTCCATCTATCCATCTTCTCCCACTTCATCCGTCAGGGTTGTGGTTGGGCTGGCAGACTATGGGTGTAAGGCGGGGTACACCCAGGACAGGACGCCAGTGTGTCATAGGGCAACACATAGACACAAAAGGACTTACAACCATGCACACACACACTCACACCTAGAGGCAATTAAGAGATGCCAATTAATATAACAGTCATGTTTTCGGACTGTGGGAGGAAGCCGGAGTACCCAGAGAGAGTCCCAGGCCGGGATCGAACCCAGAACCTCAGTCCAACCCAGTCCTTGTCCAACCTCAGTGCCTATTGTATATCTGGATTTCTACCCTCAGCTGTGATAGCACATTTTGAGATGCCTTTGTTATGCAGCTAAACAATTCATTCAAAGTCATTGAGCTTTTTTTGCCTTTACCACCAGGCAGTCTTAGCAGTGTCAGCTGTTGACTGAAAATGAAAGAATCAGAATCTGAGGTTTTAAAGTGTGTGGGCCTACAGTTTGACAAGCTGAAGAAAAGCCTATTTCGGTTCAGTTGTTTGTTCACGTTGTTTTCAATCAAACACTATAGTGCTTTAAAGCTCTGTTTAGAACTTTCTTAAAATCCTATAGTTCAAAATAAAAACTCATGCAATTTGTTTAAATTGGTATTACAATTTTGCTTACTTAATTTCTGTTTACTTGAAAAGTTTACTCAAGTGCATTTTTTGAAGTGCTTTTAACAATATCTCTTTATAAAAAACAGTGAAAAACTGATTAAAATTGATAGGTGTTATAGTTTTATATTGGGACATTATAGCACTATAGCATTATAGCAGCACTACTTGCAGATTACTGTTTAAAAGGATGTCTTAACATTCTTCTTTTTAACTTAAAATAAAAAGTCCTCAAGTTAACAAAATTTAGGTCCCAAGATAAACTAAACTAGAATATTATTTTGCCACTATCATTTCAAGGCTATCAAATATTTTTTTTTTATATATTTCATAATACAGTTATAAGGAGGTCCCCCCTTCTCTTATATTTCTTGGAATATTAGAGTTTAGGTATTAAAGTTTAGAAGCAGATCATTTACTTTACACATGTTAGCATCTGACTGAAAGTGTTCAAAAGTACCTCAATGTCCGATCACTCATTTAATCTGTTCATAAAAACCTGTGTGAATATTTCCCCTCTGCTTTTTCTCCAGGAGGACTAAAATTTTCGTTGTATCCTAAACTGAAATTTATCACAATGACATGATGAGTATTTCAATATAATAAGATGCATAAATCTGCACATTAAAGAGGCTTTGACTTAAGGACTAGGAATATAGATGCACACCTGACCATTCATTGTTAGACATTATAACAATACATGGTACAATATAGTGCTTAAAAGAATAAAAACAAAACATGCACGACTAATGCCAGAAACCAAAAATTAGAAGTTGTGCTTGTAGTATATTGTAAGTATTACTACAGCACTCATATTCTGATATTTAAACTTGACAGATGGAACCTTTACACAATTTCAACAATGATATATTGGGATTTAAAAGATCTTTATGGGATTACTTCACCTGGTCTAAAGGATTTGAGGTCATTTTATGCAGTCATTCACTCCCCCCTAAAAAAAACAGATTATTCTACCCACTCTCTATCCTAAACACTTTACATAAAGGTTAGCAAGGGGATTAGAGAAATCTGATTTTCTCACATAAAATTCAGCTGGAAAAGAAGACTTTTGGCTGTGTCGATGGCTTTTGACTTCAGAAAGGAAACACTCTGATAGGACTGTGGCAGGATAATAAAAGGAAAGGTTAATATTTACAGGGAGTGTGTCTTTGAGTTCAGGTGTTTCCCTTCAACGTGTTACCAAGGTTACAACATATTTAAAGCATATTTTGGGCCTTAAACATGTTTTGACTCTTTACAAAATATTTATATAACCTTTATACAGTTTTTAAAAAAGGATATGTATTTTTTTACTGTAAGTAAGTTGTCCAAATTACCAGCTCTGTAAGCAATGATTAATTTACAAACAGAAATGAATAAAAAAAGATCTCCAAGTTAAATGAACATTAATCTCTGACCCTATTACTACTGTTAAAAGCAAATCCCGCACAGAATAGGAATGTGTTTATTTCCAACAATGTGTTTATTTCCAACAGGCCTACTGACATTGTGGGTAATAGTTATAATTACCCAAATTTAGCAGTTCTTTAATATTGGACTTGGTATATTGGTAATGTGCATCTATATTTCAGGATCCATACTCAAATGAAATGTAAAAAAAAAATTTCTCATTAAAGTAAATATTTCAGAGGATAGTTGATGTTTGATATGTTTTTTCTTTTTTTCAGGTCCCTCTCCCCTTTTTTTTTGATATTATGTACGTATAGTGGAATTTTAGGAATATCTTCCATTTTCACAGATGAAGCAAATTTGCTGTTGTTAGCACTTGAGCATTCGGATAGAAGTAATCATCAAAACTTTGATAGTTCAGGGATTCAAAAACATTTAAAAGACAAGAAAAAACGTAAAGAATGTTTTTTTTTAACATGCACATTTCTATCATTTAATCATGTAATAATATTTGGGTTAATACTATCTGTCTAATGTTGAGTTTTGCTTACTGTATACAGCTTCTGTTACTAATCTTAGATTATTTCTCTCTGCAGGCAGTGGAAACCAACCTTGCATCCAAGGACAGTCACTGGGTCTATGCAAATGAGGTGAGGCCCTAAACAGACACATTCAAGAGTTTGGATACCAGTAAAACTTAAAGACCTTTTTAAACCATGCTCTTTTAAACCTTTCAAAGTCAGGCAGATATAAGTTTTTCAGGAATGGGAGTTACTAAGAATAACTCAAACATGCATGAATCAAGTAAAAATACCAATGTGCATGATTTGATAAGGGAATAACATTTTAACATAGTTAACACCTCAAATAAGTTAATTTCAAGCAATATAGATCCTTTAACATCAAATGATTATTTACTTTCTCGAAACAAATGCATTCATTAATTGAAATGCCGCTTCCAATGGCACTAATTGCTACTAATGATGATTGGCGTGTTAAGAAGTACAAGAGAGTGACACAGTGGGCTAAGGTGTATGTACAATTTTAAACTGTTTGTTGAATTTGACAATTTGAGTTGATAACACAATATAGTATATGACAAAGTTAGTTTGCTTTGTTGAGGATGTCATATATCTTCTAAAAACACAACCCCATTTTCAACCATTACCTGTGTAAATTATGGTAGCTGCAGTTGCAAGCACCTCAAGATATCCTATACAGTTTGTGCAGAATTATCAGGGAAGTTGTATTTAGGAATACAATATAGGAAGTAATATTTTTGACCTTTTTCAGATACTTGTTATGATGCATAACCACAACAACCATAGCAAGATGATTTTTTACACCCAGGAGCAGCTCTTTAACATCTCTAAAGCTGAATAATACATCAGCTTCAAGTACCAGCTGAGTTAAAAATGAGGCACCCAGCGAGAATATTGGTAGTGAAGCATTATGTGTTTTACTGAAATGTGGCTGCAGAATCCCATCACGGACTCCTGCATCTCTCTGCCAGGCATTCTGACCATACGAGCAGACAGATTTAAAGAAGAATGAAAAACTCAAAGGAGATGGGTTAGCAGTGCTTGTAAAAAATATATGGTGTCATCCAGGGCATGTTACTGTGAAGATTTGTCACTGTAGCCCAGATATTGAACTGTTGGCAGTTGGTTTTCAGCCATGTTTTCTGCACAAAATTTACAAGTTTACCAGTTTTCTGTTAATAACCTTTTGCATTAAACCCTCTGCCGTTGCTGACACAGCAAGTGATATAATCAATTCCTTTGTTGCTAAGCTACAGACACAACACCCAAATGAATTTGTTGCAATAACTGATGATTTTACTCATGGCCCACTCTCTGCTACACTGCCAACATTCCGATAGTTTGTCAGCTGCTGTACAAGAGAAAACAAGACTTTGGACTTGTATGATGCACGTGTGAAGGACTCCTACATCTCCAAAGTAAGACCTCCTCTTGGGAAATCAGATCACAATCTTGTTTTTCTCTGCTCAGAGTTTAAGCCACATTATAAGAGACAACCTGCTTTCAAAAAGAACTGTAAGAAAATGGTCAAAGGATGCTGA
This sequence comes from Jordanella pulchra, assembly GCA_034780135.1. NCBI lineage: Eukaryota > Metazoa > Chordata > Actinopteri > Cyprinodontiformes > Cyprinodontidae > Jordanella > Jordanella pulchra. The sequence goes on along the minus strand of JAUZNJ010027317.1, from coordinate 22,001 downwards.
AGAAGTTCTGCAAGATTGTTTTGAGGCTACAGATTGGAATGCACTTTGTCAGCCACATGGATAGGACATCAATGCAATGACTGTGTGACTGACTACACTTCTGTGTAGATAACCCCATCCCTACCAGAACAGTGAAATGATTCCCAAATAATAAACCATGGGTCACAAGTGATCTGAAACAACTGCTCAATGAGAAAAAAACAAGCCTTTAAGAGGAGAGAAAGGGAACATTTAAGGATTATATAGAAGCAACTTAAGGTCAAGATAAGAGAAAGCAAGGAGGCATTTAGAAGGAAGTTGAACAAGGTCCAGCAGAACAATATCAGAGATGTGTGGTCAGAAATGAAGATCACAGGGTTCAAGCAGAAGGATAATCAGACAGATGGAAATCTGGATAGAGCCAATGAATTGAATACATTTCTCAACAGGTTCAGTAACAAGCTCAGCATCTTTCTCTCCAGCTCAAAGTCACATGGACACCCTGCCCTCCTCTGCTATTGGCTTTTCTGCTTCTATGAGTTTGATGTCAGCCAAATCAGAAGATGGTGCTGTTCCATGTTCCACTGTCTGTCTCTAGAAGTCAAGAGTAGAGGCATCTGGAAAGACTGAATCATAAAAAATCACCAGGTCCTGATGGTGTCATCACCAGAGTTCTGAAGGACTTTACAAAACAGCACCTCTTCTACCTTATTTGACCCAAGAGACAGTTCCAGTGATGATTTGTTCCAGTACCAATTAAGACTCAGCCAGCAGTCCTCAGTGACTATAAACTTGTTGCCCTGACATCCCACATCAGAAAGGTCCTAGAGAGACTTCTGTTAGTTCACCTCAGCAAACAAACCAGCAGCTAACAGGACCCCCTACAGTTTGCTTATCGCCATGGAGTTAGAGTTAAAGATGCCATCATACACCTCCTTGGAAAAAAGTCATTTAGACAAGGCAGACAGGACTGTGAGGATCTTGTTCTTTGATTTCTCCAGTGCATTTAACATGATTCAGCCCCAGAGACAGTACTCTCACCATTCCTTTTTACTCTCTACACCTGTGACTTCCAGTGCCAGACAGAGTCATGCTACCTGCAGAAATACTCAGATGACTCTGCAGTCATTGGGTGCATCAAAGATGGACAAAATGATGAGTACAAAGAGCTGGTGATCCGCTTTGTGGCATGGTGACAGAGAGTTGACTGTACTTTTCTGTACAGTATTGTACTTAAAAAGCTCAACAAACTAATAAAGAAGACCAGTTTTGTTCTAGGAACTCCTCTCAAACCTCTGGAGAAGATTTTCATAGAGAATTATTCATAAAGTGAAGAAAATTATGTTCAATAGCGAGCATCCTCTCCAGAAGATTTCTAAACAAAAACACAGTGTCTTGAGTAAAAGGCTAGTAAATCATTTTTGAAGTATGTAAAGTATGAATTTGAATTGCAGATATGTACATCATCTGATTTACCTAATTGGCAGTTGGCTTTCAAGCCTATACAGCTTGGAGTAGAACATGTATGGAAAGGATGATGTGATCAAAATATTAATTTGCCTAATAATTCTGCACAGACTGTAGATGCTTAAAATCATTGAACAATAAGAAATGATTGATTTCCACCATGTTCAATAGTTGACTTAATAAAAACACTTAAGAACAACCTTTACAAGTGTTCCTAACAAAGCTAAAACTGTTAAAAACAGGATAATGGGTAATCTCTAATGTTCTGTTTAAAACTTTGGACAGAAATGCTAGCAAATGTCATTTCAAACTCATCTTGACCTAAACCTTGATTGAAAATTGTATTAAATATTAACTTCTACTTTTAATCTTTCTTTTTTTTTCAAGGACAATTATCAACCCAGTAAAGTGAATTTTCTTCAGCTCAAGGTCACTCTTTCTTTGTAAAAGACTTGTGGAATGACAGCTGAGAGGAAAACTCAATTGCACACAACATATTGTTTGCCTTAAAACAATATTGAGATACTGTGGTAGAGCTTTATATTGACAACTGGCTATTAGCTTTGCTGCTGTTAATTGGCTCAATCTAAACTTTTTCCAAATAAATATAAAGCAGCCATAAATAAAAAAAAAAAAAAACAGGATTGAGGTACGATATCGAGCTTTTCAGAAATTATGTTCAGTACTGTACAGTGTATTCTTTAAATATTTGTTAGGGCTTCTTTAACATTAATTAGTGTATCAATATAAAGTGAGGGGAATCGATGTGTGGCCCTACTGAGAAGTTAAAGCCAGGAAGCCATGTTGGTTGGTTGGTCTGCTTTGTTGTGTCTGCTGTCCTTTTCTTCTTTATAATACCCCTGTTGTGTTTTGGTATTTCAGTGTGGGCTAGCTACTAGTCATGCTGGAAAAAGTGTGTTAAATGTTTTTATGAGTCTTCACAGTCTCTCGGGGCAAGTAATAAGTGACTGTTGGCCATCTAGAAGTCAAACAGGCTAAGAAGTGACCAAATATTTGTAGTCGCTGCCTCATCTGCCATTGTAGATAAGACAAGCTGGCTCACTTACTCTGTTTAAATCTCCTCTTAAAACAAAGTTGCTCACTTTATTGCTTGTTTTTAAGATCTTTACTGTTTTTTTGCTTTACCACTAATGGGGCAACAGTGACTTGTGAGGCAGTGGTTCATCCAGGGTTGCTGATTTCAGCCCCTGTTTCATCCATTTTAGTTATTGTTTCCTTGAGCAAAACACTTCTCACATCCTGCTTGCTGTTAGTCCTTAGAGGGCCCAGTGGTGCAGATGTAAGAAAGCCTTGCTTCTGTCAGTTTGCCCCTGGCCATGTATGGCTTCAATCTAGCTTATCTATGAGCAGGTGAATGACTAAATGTATAGTAATTTGAAGTGCCTTGGGGTCCTTTGACTTAATAAAGAGCTATATGAGTACAGGTCATTTACCTTTAAACTGCTTTTTTGTTGTGTTACACCTCTGGCATTTTACACGTTTCATCTGTTAGGTTTTATTCTAGGTGTAAAGAAGTTTGCTCAACAGGTCTGCTCTTTTCTCTGCTCTCATTAACAGTTATCTGTAACTTATTCTCCTCATGGGTGATCAGTGAGTGTCTGCGTGAAAATGGTGACTTTGAAAGTACTCCTCTGTGCTTATTTAGGCCACAACAAGTGGTCTACTTCAATATTGCAGTTTTTTTATACAAGCTGGATTTTTACATATCATTTAATAGTTAACAAAAAATAGGTATACACCTAAAATATATTACTCTGCATGCAGTGACTTTATAAGTTGTGCTTTTTGAACTAACATACTGAGATAATTTAACTTTTATAATCTGCTTATTTGGGATGGATCTTAATCTTCATAGACTTGAACCTTAACAATTTCAGTATTCCCACGACTAAAAAATATTTCATACAATATGGTGGTATTTTAATGACATTTTAAAACCATTGTATTGTCAAGAAGTGCTAATGATTTAAGGCAGTGTTTATCTTAATCCCTTTCTAATGACCACAATAAAGATACCACTTCTGATTGCAGAAGAATAACAGAAAATGCAAACTGATGCCATTTTAATTCAGTGAAACTTGTGTTGCGGTTGATATGGGACAGCTTGCTGCAAAGTTTAAAACAGAGAAATATGTTCCTTTAAATGAAAGATTTACAAAAGATGATGATGATGTTTTAAAAATACCCAGATATCCTTTTAGTGTTTCCAAAATATGTCTAAAATTAAGGAGTAAAAAAAACACTATCGTGCAATTGTTATAAATAAAAGATGAAGAAAATCTGAACTAAGTCACTTCTTTGAATTTGAATTAGTTCTTTAAACAAAATTATTATTAAGACCCCACTATTCTTCTTTCCCTCACTGCCATCTCTGACTTCAACTATGCAGTCTAATCAATAATGGTTTACTGCATAACAATGAGCTGATTGTTCCCAGTCTCTATTTCACAGTGAAGAGAAGAGCTCTCTGAGAATATAATCACAAAGCAGTTCTAAAAGGCCATCAGATCAAAAAAATCATGCTTCAGTCATCCAAAACTTTTAAAAATTTTGAATTATAAAACCTGAAGGCAAACAAGACATTTTAAACTGACACTTGTTTTACACACTGTGATTTAAAACTCATATAGGCTATCACAGTCATAGCAGAATAAATATGTGTTTTCCATAACAGGTACCCATTTTCCTTATTCCTTATATCTATAATGATTTATTTACTATAAATAAATTAATGGTTGATCATATTCATACAAAAACATGAGGAAAACTGTATAAACACAAACCAAATGTCATGTAAATAATGGAGTAAATACGGACAGAATATTTGTCCTTTTGCCGTTTTGCCATTTGTAAAGTAACACAAATATAACAAGTTGACATTAGCTGAACAATCACTGATTGACTCGAATAGATAAACTGCTGTTTATCAAAGCTTGTGGTTTAACTTGGTTGCATGCCATAGCTTGCCCACTGTAGTTTTAAAACTGCCTTAACTATAGATGGATTTTTTTTTCTAAACAAAAACCAGCTATATTTAAAAAAAAAAATGTTTGCCCTTCTTGTTAGCTAGGGAACACATTATAGGTCTCTAGTCAGCTAATCATCAATGTTCATTTAGGCAGTGGCATAAAAAATCCAATCCTTCTCAGTATTTAGACTGGCATTTCTAAAAAGGGATTTTTGTTTAGTGTTAGAATAGTGTAACCATGAATTTTTATTAGTTTTAGACTTTTAACTACTGAAAACCTTTATTTAACCTATTTCATGTAATCATATCTATATAATCTATAGAACAGAATAGGAATGCAGTAAAGTTTAGTTTAACTTTGTGATAACTGTTTAGTTTAGTTTAACTTTGTGATAACTTTTTTTTTTATGAAGAAAACATTTTTTAGTTTTATTTATGTCTATGGATACTTTTTAGCTAAAATTTAGAGATTCAAATAACTTAGATTATTACTTATCCTTCATCTTCTTTATCAATCTGTTTTATTAACTAATTATCTTTGCCCATCCCACCTTATGAGAATGTTGTTGGCCTTATTTCTGCACAGCCTTTCCTTCTTTTCCTTGTTGTGCCGCTCTCTCCTTGCTTTTCATTTCATCAGTCTAGATGAGCCAGCCATGAAGCAAACAAACACCTTGAAATGAGAATAATACAGAGATGTTGGGAAGATTAACAACAAAATTCAATAACTGCTCTTGGAGAATGGTATTTCTCACAGCATTTAGCCTTCAGTGCTTTTCCCATATACAAAAGCAAAAGCATAGAAACTCCAAGGTGCTTAGAAGTCTTCTTTGATCATGTTGCCCCATTTTCATCTTCTACTAAAGCATGAAACACATTAAATCCAAGGATATACAAAACTAAATGATTTATACACCACGCCTGCTTATCTCAAAGGGAAACAGATTCTTAAATGAATGTGTAAAGATAATTTATTTTCATTAACCCATGATTAAATATCAAAGAACTTTCTTATATAGCTAATGGCAAAAGTCTGTGTGCAGTTTCTAATCATTTCAAACTTATAAGAAAGCTGCAAGCTCTCTTTGTAAACCAATTTATAAGCTGCAGGAACAAGTCCTTTCATACTACCATATGTTATATTTTCATGAACTAACATACTTATACCTGTTTATAGTATATACAAATCCATAAAGCCTGGTTCAGTTTAGTTCCTGAATGGGAATAGCATTTCCCAATCACTTCATTCTCCTGAAAACTTCTTAAGTCCCAAATGGCAGTTGCTACAAACATCTATTTTATTTAGAATAAGTAAAACATAATGTTCCTATTGACAATATTCTAAAATCTTAAGCAGTAGGTTGAAATTGATCAAAATTACCCTCAAACGCTGGACAGGCTTCTGTTCCAAAAAACGGTATGGACACAACACGTTATAACAAGTTTTTTGTACTTACAGTTATCGTGTACCTTTACAAAAGCGATTTCCCTACTTTATAAACTAAACACTGTTCTTTAAACCCCTTAAAGACTGGATGTTTAAGCACCTTATTAGGGGATTAACTTACACAGCTGTTGGTCTAAGGTACAGACAACATAGAGGTTTGAAGTACTCCAAAATAACTTTATTTGCTGACCAATGCATTTCCGCTTCATGAAGGACCCTGATAAGCCCAAAACACATTGATCAGCTAATACACTGTTTCCATATGGTTCAAATATTTCTGGATTCTTCACTTTACTAGATTTCTGACCCTCTCTTGGAGCCTTGGAAGCTGACGTAGTGCCAGAAACTTTTGGCTCTCTAGGACAAAGATGAGCCAGCTCAGTGGCTCACATCAAGCAGATAAAGGGGTAGAATAAATGACAAATACAGACTAATAGTTCTCTTTTATTGTATTCATGTAAAGTGTACACGTAAACTTAAAATTCTTGGAAAAACCACAACATTTCCAAACCAGCCTAATTGTAAAATCATAACTTCATTGAGATTAACCATAGTTTTGGGGTGGCTAAAAGCATTTTCAGGAGCCAAACCCAGCCCTTTGAAAGTTTTTATACAAAAATCAAAGTGTACAAAAAGACCACAAAGACCTGGCTCACTAAGGCAAAAAACATTTTTGAAAATAACCTCTGAACCGATGAGACAAAAATGGATTGTTGACAGGTGCGGTTCACCTGCCACTAAATGAGTCATAAAACTAAAACAGCAGTTTTAAAACAAGGACATCTGGACAGTTCAACAGGGTGATAGAGGTGGGATGTGCTGTTGCTGTTTTGCTGATACAGGACCCGTAAGACTTTGCATAATGGATGTGACCATAAATTCTGCTCTGTAGCAAGAAAATGTCATGAACCTCAGGTACTCAAAGCCTAAAGCAGACCACTGTGTCCAGCTGTGAAATAAAATCAATTAAGATGCTGTGGGATGATCATAATTAGGTATGCAGTGTCTGAAAATACTCCAATCTGGCTGAATTAATACATTTTTGGAATAGGATAGCCAAATTTCTTGCACCATAATGTGTAAGAGTCACTGCCTACTGCAAACACTTGGGCTGTAGCCACAAATAAGTAGCTTACTTTTTACATAGGGCCACGTTGGCTCAGTTTTTGAAGTAAATACTAAAGGTCTTTTTTTATTTACTCTTTTGTCTTTTTTGACGTTTCAATACATTGAATATTGGTAAACAACTGTGACAAAAAAGGCAACATGCAAAATCTATTTACCAGACTCCATGATTGCCGCTGTCTTCTCTGTATTAAGAAAATCATAGTGTCATTTCTGTAAACCTAAAAAAAAATATATATTTAAAACGTTGAACCTTTGAGAAGAGAGACTTTTGAAAATATAAGTAATAAAATAAAATGAAACATAATATAAAAATGAACAGTTTCCTAGTGTATTTGTCATACTGTGATTTAACACTTCATAATAGTTTAAATATATCAGGTATAAAGTATTAGATTTATGGTAACAAATTATTCTCTGAATACGTTTGTACGGGTGTAGCATCTGCTGCCTTTTAAACCAAAGTAGTAAAATTGAAGGCCACGGTTTCATTCCTTCAGTCCTAAACCTATTCACCCAAAGAGACACTGGCCAAAAAAGTGCAAAGCATTAAAGTAGTTTGCAATGAAGTGCAGCAGGATGTGATGAGATCCAAAGAGCACAGGAATAATAGGCTGACATGCATCTCAGTAAAACCACCCACAAAACCAGGCTGCTTCAGCTGCCAGCACAGCGATCCACATCTGACAACGTCTAGTTGATTCAGATGGATCGCGTTTCGTGGAAGGATTTGTTGTTGTTTTCTTCCCCTTTTAAAGGGGGGACAGTGACACTTGAAAATTTTTGATGGATTAGGTGGCTGTCCCTGCTATGACACAGTGGAAGAAGACAGTCAAGATATGACTGATGATAGGTAACTGCCTATTGAGCCAGTGAGATGGAAACTATATTTCTGATGCTATCTCTGCCTTGAGATTCTTGGTGATTAGTAGGTATATCACTTAAGAAAGTGTATCTTCAGTGACGAAACATTCAGTTTTCAAATATATGGAAATGGCTAAATAGAGTCACTGCTATTAAAAGTCTAGGTTTGATTTTAAGGTGCTTGATGTTATTAACCACAATGAGCATTCATGCAGAAATCTAATTTAAGTGTCAGAATTTATGTATTAACTCAAAACTGCTAACTGAGGCATTCAGTTTTGCGATCATGAATTTGAAACTGAACCCTCTTTATGAACTATCTTATCTAAATACTCAGTTATCAGTGAGGTTAATATGTCTCAAACTTTATACTGAGACATGTTGACTTACTGTAATTTATTCTCATTCACAATGATGAAACGCTCAGCAGCTGTACAAGAAAACATACTGGTTTTCACTGTGCTTACAATTGGCCTTTGTCACTATCACTTATTACTGTCATAACTGTGTCACTGGTCTTTACTGTTGCTCTGGGCTGTTGAAAGCATTCTGCATTCCGCGAATGCATTTAACTTATGCATTTTCCCACCTCAACATAATACTGTAAGCCATCTCATTCTATGTCACCTCTGTCTTAAAAAATACAGTGCTGCTACAAACTTTAGTGTTTGAACTTAACGCCAAACAATCTGAAAACACACACACCCACACACACACATATATATATATCTATATATATATATGGATATATATAGACATAGATCTGAACACCCTGACATTATAGCATGCTTAAAGAAGACTCAGCTCTCTCTGTTTAACCCATTGTTGTTCAAAGCTGCTTACTTGCATATGTAAGAAACCTCAAATTATATGAGTATACCATTACTAGGTTGTAGAGGTGTAATAAAACACTTTCACATCACAAGAAAAAAAAAAACTGTCGGATATCGGGTTCACAAGAACAAGATGAAAGTTGGAGCAATTTGAAAGGGTTTTAGGCAAAAGGAACATATTTTTTTTTCTCACAAAGAATTAAAAGCTTTTGTGAATCACAAAGGAAAATACAAGGATTCTGTCATCATTGTAAAATATTGTAGTCCAAGTTTAAAAGATCCATATAATGTGGTACTTGCCTAATTAAAAGGTTTTCCTCTTGTCTTTTACAAAAAAAAATGAATGTTTCTTGGTTCTTAATGTGTTGAAAGAAATTTTGTTCAATGTTGATTAATCCTGGTAAGATTTCCTTAGATTTTCACCTCGAGGATCAATTGCAGTTTAATTTCTTAAGATAAATAACATAGCCCTCTAAGCTTCACGGTGGATGCTAACATTAAATGCTAATGGGTTAGGAGTAATAACCACAAAAGGTATTAAAATATGAAGTCTTCTTGTTTACAGAAACAGAGTCTTGTCATCTACCTCATTAACGTCTTTATTTTTCGGTCTGCCAAGTAGCAGGTTGAAAGCTGTAGAATTATTTTCTTTAACAATGCACAGAAAATGTTTTAACCATAAATGCAAGTTCTTATTTAAACCTCCCAGATTCACATCTAGGGTTTTAGACCTAGATAAAAATAAGTGCTGTATTTCTACTATTAATTTACCTTTCCATTGAGCATGTTACCTTTGAAAATGTCACAGTGTTAGAATGGTTTCCTTGGTATAATTGTTTTTAAAAACATCCTAGTCTCTACTGTTGTTTGGACAGGAGCATTGGATCTGTGTATGGGGAAGCCCTGATACATGCACAACATCACTAAAATCAGTCGATATGAATGTGCACAAGGTGTTCCCAGAACATAATGACTGCTGATCAATGTTAAACCCACAGAAGTCGAAGATATCAGCTACAACAGTGGCATATTGCAACTTATATACTTGTGCTTCCGACTTTTGAAAAAGCATTTACAGTTTTATAACAAAGTAGGGGAACCGTTCTCTCCAGTTTGCTAAGCAGGAAGTGTGCGTGTATATTGTTAAGTTTTAAAGAACACACCTCCAGCTAGGGATGGGTTGGGGAATTAAACCACCTTCACTTTTTCAGCTGTTGCCATGTATAAGGGGATTGTAATTGAAATGTCATGTAGACGTGTTAACAGAAAAAAAAATGGTTTTCAATTAATAGCTGTCATACGACGGCCTTATTAAAGAGACTGATTCTGCCAGGGAAAAGTCCCTTAATAGCAGCAATTGGATGCGCTGCAAAGAAGACTTTATCTTGACATTTCTTCAGACAGTGTGACCAGTCTAGCAACTTTAGATTACCTTTTAAGAACTTGGTTTTGCTTTTTGAAGTTTTAAAAATGGAAAAAAAATCCTTTGAAGGAAACAGAGAAACCTTTGGTAATTTATAAACCAAACATTGTAAATTTATTAGTTCTAGCTTTGGAAAATCAATTGAATATTGCTCAAAAATGTTTCTGTCTGTAATAATGTTCCAAATATACCCATGTTTGCATCTCATTGTTCCACGAGTGTGAAAGCACCACTAACATCAAAGGTACTAAAAAGTGGTGTGTGGTCCCCACCTGAGGAACCACTCCTTTATCAAATGTGTATTGCTAATTGCCAATAATTCCCACCTGTTGTGTATTCTATCTGCAAAACGGCATGTATAGTGAATGTTAATCAGTGTTTCTTGCTAAATGTACAGTTTGATTTCACAGAAGTTTGATTGTGTTGTTTACATGTTCCCTTTATTTAATTTTATTTTATTTTTTGAGCATTCAAATGACCAGCTGATGTTTAGTGTTTTTGTTGTATGTAGAGCAAGCAAAACAACACTCCAAACTAGTCTTCCCTAGGCAGTTTCACCACATTTCACATTAAGGAGTCTTTTAATTTAACACGTCAAACGTTCATTTATCTACTCATTAGTGATTGGTCTAAAATAAACATACTGAATTCTTCATTGAAATTCTCTTTAAGAATTTAAAAGGAATTCTTGCTCCCTTCTACTTAAGTGACTGAGATGAGATCTGCATTAAGCATAAGAAAAAAAGAACAGTGTATGAATTATGCAGTGTTTTTTTCACACATTATGTTTTGTTTCCCAAGTTTAAAAAAATGTTTCCCTTTTATTCACCGATAAGCTGCTGCGTCTGATCACAGACCATTAAAGATGCAGTGTTTCTCCGAAATTCTGGTTCCTTGTCAAATGGTTGTTAATGGTTGTCTTAAGATTTTTAGCTACATCATCTTTAAAAAAATTAAATCAACCTTTCAATAAATCTAAAAAATATTGTACTCCCCAATAACCGGTCTGATGGAATATAATCAAATTCATGGGGAGTCTAGCATATCTACACACACCAAATTTCAAAACTACTTTAATCAAATAATATATTGCATACCCTGCAATCAGAGACTTTGGGAAAGAAAAAAACTAAACAAAAAAAAAACACTTGTGTTTTGTTCATGTCCTGAATGCTTTTAAGCAAAGGGACCCTGATTTAATTTAATATTGGGGTGATGTAGATAAAACCCATGTAAAGCCACATAAGATATCTTATAATATTTTAAATAAGGTTTTTTCTATAATTTGAACATATATCAAAGGTATTCTACAGTTTATACAATCCAATTACTATTTCTTTCTAATATCAGAGGTATTAAAATTTAGACATCGGTGCATCTTAATAAAGTAGAAAATAAATAAGCAAAACTGGTGTGTTACATTTTTCAAGCCAAAATATAAACTATAATTTATTTAAAATATTTTCACACAGTTCTGGTAACCCACTCCTGAACCACAGATGTTAATGGTATCTTATAAAGGCTAACAAATAGAAGACTGTTCAGTGGTATAATGTTTGGTAATTGCTTCAGAATGGGAAGGCCAAAAAAAAGTTGCTTGAGGCGATGTCTAAATAGGCAGTGATTATTTGAGAAAACAAACCAATTAGTCCTTTCAGTAGCAAACATGAAATAGGAACAATTAATGTGATGTGAATACCCCAAATAATAAAGAACATTTCTATAATATTCTGTTTTATGTAGTTTAATTGTACGTCACCACGGGTTTGTGTTGACATTAAACAGTATTTTTTGGGCTGAAATGTTTCATTTTTCATGTTAGTTTCGTTCAATGGCATTAAAATATATTTTAAATATAAATTTTTAAAGCCATCTGCAACCCCGGGAAGTTTAATCTACACAATTAATCCATGCTTTCTGTATTATTATGCTCCAAAGATATGTTCTATATAGAAATCCATCCATCTTCTCTCGCTGTTTCTGTCAGGGTCGTGTTGGGGCCAGTGCCTATCTCTGGCAGTCTAATCGGCTTAGGACAGGGAACACCCTCGACAAGTCGCCAATCTGTTGCAGGGTTTTACCTTTTGATTCAAGCCTATTACTATGTGGAAATAATCTAGACAATTTAATGTATTTATGTATATTTTCTAAACTATTGATGCCTTTGTTAAACTGATGTGAACTGATAAAATACCGTCTGTAAAAAAAAAAACAAAAAAACTAAATGGTTATTTATTCAGACTTTTAGAGAGGAGTAGTTAAATTTAGTTGAGTTTGAATTAAAAAAATAATAATTTGTTGATCTCTAAAGAAATAAATGTTGCAGTTGGTAAGTTTTTTTTTTGTTGTTGTTTTTCTTTCTTAAGTTGTTGTATTATGTTGAGGGCCGTAGGCAGAGAGAATTTTCTGTAGTGATCTGTGTTGCTGCGGATCCTGAGAAGTTTTGGGCTGAAGACACTTGTATGGGAGTCTTCTGAAGATGATACTCACCGTTGCCTATAATGTTCTTGATTTTATGAAGAATTATTCTTGGTAAAATCATCTCCAGCTAAAGAAGTTCTTAATTATGTGGACAAGTCAAATTATTAACGTCAAAAAACACAGAGTTTTTTGTTTGTTTAAATCCACTGAGTCTCAGCTGTGTGCAGTTTCCAAGGATAACACAGCTTTTAATTAACAGACTTCCATTATTACCAGTATTATTTTCTTTATTGCTCATAAAAGATTAACAACATGAAATAAGCAGAAAAGAGGGTAATTTAACCTGTCTGTCAGCCAAACTTGATTTGATTAATGTATTTTGGTAATCAGCTGTCATTGAGACATGACTGTTCTATATTGGTGCTCTCAGCAATCTGAGCTGCTCAACTGATGCAATTAGGTGATAATTGTAATTTTCAGCTGCAGCTTGTGTTTAATCTGCATGTGTCAAAAATAACATTATTTGTCTCATTAGCTGTTTAGCTCTACACTGTAAAAGATGAAGTTTAATGATCCATAACGTGGTTCCCATGTCTTGCAGACCAAGTATAAATCCTTGTACCTTATAGTAACTGAGTAATTTGAAATGAACAAAAAAATACGAAGGTAAAAACAGCGATGTTCAACCCTTGAGCATTTTTGAAAGGTCTGTACTGTATTTTTTTCTCACATACTGGATGATAGTTGCATGTTTTCAGACCTGTATTCTGTTGGTCATTCTTATGGCTGGGTCAAGTTCTGACATAAATGTCACCTAGGATTATGACAGAACTATGTACTGGATGGCACTATCTGTTATTAACTTGGACATAGGGGTTCAGCTCGGTGAGCCAAGCGACATAATTTGTCTGATTAATGTGTCGCAGCAACTCATGAATATTCATGCTTTCCACCTGACTGGACTTGAAGAGTCAGTGGAAAAAAATAGATGAGAACAAAACCTCCTGAGGAGTCTTTACCTCATACTGTGCAATGATGACAATAATGAGAAATATTAAGGAAGTCATAACTTTTTTTGCTCCTTTATTAACTTCCAGAGAAAAACCAGAAACTTGAAGGTGAATAAAAACTTCCAGAAAAAAAGAAAAGACCAACGTTTAAATTGGATAAAAAAACACTTATAGAGTATGTCATGCTAGTTAAAATGTTAGGTTTTGTCGAGAAAAACACATGAACGCTAATCTTAACCCTTTTTCATGTTTACTGTGAAATTTACATTGTGAAATCAACTAAAAGCATCAATTCACCAGAAAAAAAAATGAATGAAAAAGTGTCTGATTCCATAAGCATTTACACCTATATTATATATCCTTCTTTATAAAAACACATTTTGATTCAAATTTAGTGTCAACTCTTTGGGAAGGAATCCATCACTATCTCTGACTTAAGAATATCTTTCCACTCTACCTTCCAAACGTTGCCAGCCTCTTTTCCACAGCCGTCTTCAGGTCATCCCACGGATCAGCACCCAACTACGAACAAGGACTGGGGGCATGTTTTCAAGTATGTGTGGTCAGGAATATAACTGGCTGTAGCTGCTTGAGTTTTGACCTGACAGTAACCTCTCAGCATTGCCAGGTAGTATATGAATCCTGTGTTTCTCATGAGACTTGCTGTCTGCCTCAGCATTGACTGCTCAGGAAAATAGCAAGCAGCAGCAGCAGTGGGCTGTGTCTCATGAATATGAATCTCACCCTCAGTACAACCATAATCCACCAAAAAATGAAACAGGAATTCACCTGTTTTACATTACATTTTTACATTACATTTTAATTGGAAAAGCAATGAACAAATTTAGACGAATAAATAATCTCACTTAGTATTATTTGATGAATGATATTTTAATGTAAATACATGATAAACTTTTTATGTAAAAACAAAGTTTTAACAATCAAGTTGATATTTTAACCAGTGGTACAATTACGCTTATTTATCTGCACCATTCTTAAATGTCTTCTAAAGGGTTAACTGCTGGATCTGGATATCTAGCATTCTTCAAAATTTTCATATGTAGAAATTTCTTCATCGTTGCTCACTGTCCAACAATCCCATTCTAACATTTTTAAGCTAAAAACGGCACCTTCTCAACTGAAATCAAATGAAAATAAAACATCTCTGTCATGTCCATTTTCAGGAGGTGAGCGATGCAGACATAATGGAGCTGATTCACAGCTCGCTGGGGCGGATGACAATCATTCGTCAGGTCTTTCCACTGTGGAGGGACACCAATGTTCGCTGCATGAGGAACAATCATCGTATTTCATCCCTGTTGTGTGACCCACAAGAAGGCTACCTGCAGTCACTGGAGGTAAATTAAAAATGATATAAAACATAATGTGTACAATTCCAAAAACTTTGAATATAACTATAACATCTGACTGCCATACAGGTACATGTTCCAGTTTTTTATTTGATAGAATTAAAAAAGGGTTGCAAAATAACAAGATAATTCTTTTGTTCAGCTTTTTACAGCCAATTAGGCTTTTTGTAGTATTTATGTCAGCTTGGCAGATCTTGGGACATTATACTTTTCCTATTCAGATTTGTTCAGTTTATTACGTATGTCACAGATTTAGATATGAACTATTACTTGGTCATTCAGAAATAAGTATACTCTGACCTATCTCATTTCAGAGCAAGGCTTCTTTTGTTAAGGAGCATTATCCTGTTGGAAGTTAACCTATATCCAAGTGTTGAGTGTTTTGCAATCTTTGTCTTGCAGTTTTGACCTAAGGCTCTATCCATTTTCCCACAAAATCTGAACAGTCTTGTTAACTGTCCTAAGATAATGGATTCCAACAGCATTATCATCTAACCAGTATGTCTGATCACGCAAAAAGATGTGAGAGACCAACATGTCAGTTGACATGTCAAGGGGTGATTCCAACCTGATCAAAAGTCAGAAATGTAAAAACTGTGTTAAGGAACATAAGCTATATCTATGGGGCACCCACTCTAATGCTGTGCCAGACACTACCCATATGGCACTGAGATTCATGGGGAAGGGGGCTGTGTAGACATGTAGATCACAGTTTTCAGGTTTTTATTTGTAAACTAATTTAAAATTCTTGAACGTACACAATAATTCATTCCCTGCATGAAGTTCCGAACTTTATCAATTAAATATCCATTAAAAACACATAGGCCGGTGCTTATGTAAAAAGTTTTTCAAAATGTTAGATATATAATTACTGTTGGAAAGTATTTTAGCAGTCAGAAAATCGCTAGTTTCAATTTAATAATTGCTTGTTATTTTAAACCTCATTGCTCAAAATGACAATGGTCATTTAAATTAAGAAGATCGAATTTTAAAGGTTTCAGCAATTAGGCGCACCGTGCAATTTTTTTATGAATTCCTGTCCAGTAATGCACTATCATGATGTTAACTGATTCTTATTGTTTAATCTGTCGCCATGGACTCATAATCCTGTAATTTCTAAAAATTATTAACATTATTAAACTTAAGATTGAGCTATGCAAAGCAGGGCAAGTAGTTTGTTAACTTTTTCACGGTGAATAGAGAAAGCAATAAATAAAAGCAGTGAGTCTATTTCGTAAATGACTTATGTTTAATTCCATACATATTTTTAGGTTTTGATTTCTATTTGGAATACAGTACAAGCATTCAACGACTGAGCATCTGCTGACTGTCAGAAAATTACAAATATGAACTGATTATGTATGCAACTGAATGTATATTAAACTCCCTTGGCAAGATAATTATGAGGGACATGGATGCCTATGAATACAAATGACTGCAGCAGTATTTCTTGGGAATTACTGGCATAACTAAGTAAAGTATTATTTTATACTACGAAAACCTTTTTTAATTAATGTTTCACTACAGTCTACAACACCTCAAATTAGTATAATATGGAGAAACTTATTATTAAAAAAGAGCCACTAGCTTGAAGCTTTTGTTTCGAAAGTCCAACATCCTATAAAATGTTTACTTTTATCTTTTATATTTAATATTCATTTAGTATAGTATATAATCATTCTGCCAATTAACAAGCTAAAAACGTAGATAAAAGCTCAGCTAGGAAGCTCATCTGATGTCACTTCTGTACTGTGAGGTGTTATGTGTGTAAAAAAAAAAATTTACTCTCCTTTTTGCTGAAAGTTTGCATAATTAGTGTCCAGTAACATGTTGTATTCAACATGATTAGTGCACTCAAAGTTGATGAACAGTTGATGCAGCAAATTATTCCTAGTGCAGTTTTGCCTAAATTCCCATGGCATTAGATTTTTACCATCATCCCATCGTAACTTGGATTACCCCATGGATGTGCTCAATATTCATTTAATGCCTTGTTCCAAACACTCATCCCACCTCCGTCCTGTAGGAAATTACAAGAGATTGTGCATTATTGTGTTGGGGATGGAGCATCAAGGGTTTAAGGGTCTATTTTTCGACCTTAACTGTTTTGACTGTTGTTTGACTCAAACAATTAGTATAGAAATGGTAGTTTCCCTATGGCTCTACTGACATGTAAATTTTTCCAGTTAATAAACAAACACACCGATGGCAAAACCATGTGTGCATGCAAGATCTTTAATTATTCACATCAAAAAGACTTAACCTATCAGGTATTGGCACTATAATCATTAGTCTAAATTGTTTAACTGATAAAAGATCACAGTTTAAACTCCATTCAGAGCCAAATAGTGATACTGCGACCTTAAGTGTACTAAACTGAATTTCCCCCGGATTCACCTCCTGAGTCACGGACCTGAAGGCAAATTAAGCTGATCTGGTTGATTTCCTGTGGTTTGACCAGTTGCAGCTTGTAAAATTTATTCTGTTTGGAGATGATGTGAAAATATATTTCTCTTTTTAATCCAAAATAAGGAACTGAATCAACAGTAAAACAAAAAATACAATTGATCAAAAATGATTTTATCTGCTTCTTAAAATGTCCAGTTCCACAGATTATGAGCACTTTTCACTTGTGTATTGCTCCATTGTGCTCCAACAAGAAAGGGAGGGTATTAAAAACAATAATCAACAACAATCAATGGTATGATCACCTAATCTATAAGAAATTAACCGTGTGCAAATGAGTGAAAGAAAGACAGCTATGTTTGTGTTTCTGTGTAATATGATGAATCAGTTGAGGGGGTGCATATTTCATATTTGTACAGTACCTTTGCTCATCTTAGAGTGATACATTTCTCAAAGATTTGGATGTTAAAATTAGGATTGTCTCATGTTTTTAGAGTTGAGAAGCACCTCTCTGACTCAGATGTTGTCAATGGTGTGGTAATGAAAATGTTGGGAAGACTGACAGTCTCTGTGTCTTGAAGGTTATTCACCATTAAAATCTGAAAGACAATGAATGCACCTCGAAAGCCCCTCATTACTGTAGATCAGGGACAGCTCTGTTTTAAGGTTGGCCTTGTCCTGTGAGGGATAGGCTTGTGTGTTGAATGTGGGAACTTCTTGTGCAGCTGTGAGAACAAGTCTCCTTGCAGCAGAGTGGCACTTATCAAATAACTGCTAAGTGAAAATCTCTTCTTGGCATGGCAAATAATAGTGTGACCTACCTATGGCATTTAAAAAGGTTAATAATAAGGTTTTGACCTTATTTTGTCATTTTAAACATGCTTAAATAGTTGTAAACATTTCTCAAAAATTCTAAGACTAATTTTTCTTGCTTCTTTTGTTTTGTAATTTAATCGAAGGTGCTATGATCAACTACAGAAAAAGTCTAAAAATAATATTTATATATGAATGTGGAACCTGAAGTAAAATGTAGAATATTTCCCCTAGTTTCGGCAGACTTAGCTTAAAAAATATTCTACAGAGAGTGCAGTGTTCAAATAAAAGGTTGTGGAGAACCACTGCACTAGGTGGTAGTTGTAAGTGCTAATGTCTAGAGCCAGATACTTTGCCTGTCTTCTATCGATACCACCTGTTTTTGTATGGATGCCTCCTGAATCGGGGCCCTGTACTCCTGACTTCAACTTATGAAGTGGAACAGCCTCCTTAGTGATACAGGGATAATATATAAACTTTAAAAATCCTCATTAAAAATTGGCGTATATGTATTAACTGTATTAAATTACAAGTCTCTGTATTTAAAGATTTTAAATTCATCAAAAGGTTATGAAAAACCTCAATGGTTATGTTTGCATGAAAAATAAACATAAAAGGTTACATAGTCTATTCAAAGAAAAAGAACATTTGGACGCCGTTGACAGGTGTATAGCTTACCTGTTAGCCTAGATGCTCCCATCATCCAACAGTGCTTTTAATCCATGGTAGCACAGCTAGCTTTGCACAGTTTTTAATATGAACTGTTAATGCTATATATGTTTCAATACCATCAAAGAGAAGATTAAAGTTGATTTTTCCCAATTGTTTCCATGTCAAGTCACATATGGCAACTTTGAAAAAAGTATGCAGGAAAAACATGCATTGGCTTTTCCACAGCCAGTCAGCCACGACTCCTGTTCCACTGGATTTGTCTAAATATATTCAACGTTTCCCCCTCTTTTCTCAGAGAGGGCAGTGCCACCGCGCCGTCAATGGGTCGGCATCCGGTTGGCTTGAAGTAAAAACTCGTGAAATGCCATGAACTGACTGTCAGGATAGTAGCACATATTATTGTCAAGGATGGTTTTCTGTGGGACATTTGACCTTGACTTGATCTAGAATTCCTTCAGTATTAATCAATTGTCATGGCTTGCGGATTCAGGGAAGGATCCACTCCTGTTCAAGAGGCCGAAATGGTTGAACGAATGGTAGTACAAAAATCAAATAAGATGAGTAAACTTAACTATATCACACAGAAAATACCAGTACAATTTTTATCATGCAAGACCTTTTACTGGCAAGAACATTTCAACCTTGTGGGCCTGAACAGCAAATAAATCTTAGTGGCTGACCTGGGAGGATGTTTAAAATAGTAACAGTGGACAGTCACGAATAAGAAAAGCTTGGTTTTATGAAGAGAACAAAAAAATTCAAAAACTTTCAAGTGAGAAGACATGCTTTTATTCATCCCTGAAAAATGTTCAATTCAGCCTTGCAATTTGCAGGCTGACTGAAGGACAGAAACCCTCCCTTACTCTGCTACACTCAGAAGGGTGAACTTCACAGGGGTTGTCTCCTGGAGCTCAAAAGAAGAAAAATACATTCTTGTTTCTTTGTTGAATCTTTTTTGTGCTATGGAGTTGCTTTCCTTAAAATTAATGCTTCCCTCTCTCCAACAGGTGTCCAATCTCTACCTGTATGACAGTGTTTTGATGCTGGCAAACGCCTTCTATAGGAAACTGGAGGACAGAAAGTGGCACAGTATGGCTAGTCTCAACTGCATGAGGAAGTCCACAAAGCCATGGAATGGAGGATGGTCTATGCTAGATACCATTCAGAAGGTTAAATTCAGCTATTTTTCCTCACAATTCTAAATGCCTGCAGTATTGTAAGAACTGAATAAGTTATTCTAATTATAGTTTCATTTATGCAATATTGCAGTCGTGTGTTGTGGAAGACAATATAAGCTTTGTCAAGGGTACAGGTGAAAGAATATGAATATTAGCTACCAGTGTGACTTTCTTCTAAATTCAGTAAATATATTATTAAAGCCTTGAATTTAAATTACTTCATTGGCAGAACCCAGCCTATTGAGGTAGATGATTCTCCCTCAGCCCTAGCTACATTTAAAGAGGGTGTTCCCCTAGGTTTAATTCTAGATGCTTTGAGTTATTTACATACAAATAACAAAGCATCCCTAACTTTTTATCTTTATACTGGTAATTAATCTCCAAATACCTACTGATGCAAAAGCAGCAAAATATATTTTTTAATATTTTTTTTAATCTGTAATATGTGTGAAGAACCAAGAGCCACGGTCAGAGGTGAGTCAGCTACCAACATTTTTACTCAGGTAAGAGTAGCACCAATTCAATGTATTTTCATTCAAGCAAAATTAAAAAGAAGTCTTCCATGAAGTTGACCAAGTATTAAGTAGCTACTTAAGTAATAAGTAACTGAGAATTATATTTGATTCAATATTTAGAAATAATGTTTTCCAGCATTGAAATTGTATAAATTTCTCCTAAAATTCTACTATTTTAAAGACTACAATAAGAAAAACTACATAGACACATTTTCTACTGTTCAGTGTACAACTACTTGAACTTAAATTGCTTCCATAGACTCAGCAGGTGGATGACAACTTTAAAATAACAAAACTACTTAATTAAATAAAGTTATTTGCAGTGGGTAGAATACCCAAACATTTTGCTTAAGTGTAGCAGTACACTTAGTCGTGGCTATACTAAAAAGTTTTTTTTTTTACTTTAAAGTTGTTCAAGTAAATATAATTGATCAAATGTATCTATTAATACTGTAAGTACCTCTGGGCATTGTTCTCACTACTTCAAAAAAAAGCAAGGTCAAAAAGACAGAACATTTTTCTTTACTGTTTATAGAGTGAAGCTCTGAAAGAGCTTAAGAGAAGTCAAAAATTATCAGTTTGAAATAAGGTGATTATAGAGGAAAGGTATACTTTAAAAGTTAATCATTTCACCTTATACTACTGCTTATATTTCTGTATGTTGTGTTTAAGATAACAATCAAGGTGGGTATGCTTTAGGGAATTTAATTCTTTTTTTCTTTTCTTAACAGAATTTTTATATTACAAATGTTGTATAAAATGAAAATTGATTTTTTCTGAATAAAAACAAATTATGGGAGTAATATGCCTTAAATATGAACTAGATTTTACATTTCTATTTATTTCTATTTCTATTTTTTTACCGTTTGCAATCTCATCTTTTCAGAATCATATCTTGAACAAGCTGAACCTTGTTCTAAGATTTCCTTGCAGAAATAAGTCTCTATTATTTTTTTTCTCATAAAACTGAGATGGATTTACTCTTTTGTTTGGCATGGAGTATAGAGGTTTGCTTGATATTTTTGCATATTAGATTGTTTAAATCACAAGGAACTGACCTCTTTTGCTTCACATTAATGCCATCTTAATTAGTTTGTTCTATTAATCGTTGTTAGGACTTTATATACAAATATACACTTTCTTAAATCAGTTCTCATTTGTTTCAGTCTGTTAAAAAGGAAATTATAGTCTTCACTCATTGGACGTTTGGACAAATAATAGGGTCTATGAAAAAACAGTGAAAAAAACATTTAATAAAGTTTTTGTTTTAGGCAGCCCTTGATCACTTGAATAATCTCCTAATCTAATTTCCATAATCAAAGGTGTAATTTATTTAAAAAGATTAATTTCCTGTTTAAAACTTCAGAGTAAAAGCTCACTGAGTGTGTGTATGTACAGTATGTACTCATGTAATTTACAACATTTTGCTGTGATTTGATTTAAACTGTTGCTCCTTCTACAGGTTTCTACTTTTCAAAAAAGAAAAGTA
>JAUZNJ010027306.1:0-16621 GCA_034780135.1 Jordanella pulchra | reverse complement strand
CCATCCATCCATCCATCCATCCATCCATCCATCCATCCATCCATCCATCCATCCATCCATCCATCCATCCATCACAGTATATGCTTCCTTATAGATCAGTAAGCATACAGTTTATTCAATCATTTTTTTTCCTAAAAAATACTTGAGAGGCTTATAGGAAAAATGTTTGGATATTTGAATTACAGTTATTTGAATATTTCTTCAGTTGTATCTGTTTCATACATAACTGTCTGAATGATGCCATCTTTCATTTTTTTTATCATGTTCTGAATTTCCATTGCTGCTTATAAAAAACACAAATAACCAAAACTGTTTTCTCTTTTTTAGATATATGTGGATAGAAACCACATGTTTTGACTTTAGATCTTAAGTGGGACTTCTCAGCTATGAATTTTGCGTGAATTCAGATGTTTTTTTGTGAAAAGCAACCTGACAACCGCATCAAACTGCTCTACTCCCTTGGCTCTGCAGTTGAGTCTTTGGAGAGAGATAAGACAGAAAAGCACGAGCTGATGTCTGTGGGTTTATGCACTGACTGTAAAGGATTTTCCACAAAACATGTTGATTTTGTTTGACTTTGAATGGCGCATTTAAAGAAAAGCTCAAACTTTGCAGATTAACGAGACATGCATGATTTTACTTGCTACTGAACTTGCCAAAAGCACAGAGGAAAGGAAAAATGTGAAACTGTTTAAATTCTCAAATATTGCTGTATTTTTAAGTTGTTTGCATTAAGGTTCTCTCACTGTAATGTTGCTTTATGTACGAAGAAATTATACAACCATATTTAAGCTTTAAATCCAAACTTCCCTGCCAGTGGGATTAGACAAGAACTACAGACACTATATGTCCTTAAAGGGGGATCCCCATAACTTAAAAGCAAACAGACTAAGCCATGTTCAGCACTGTGGCAAATAAAGCGACTGAACTGGTTACGCCTAAAAGAACGCAACACTTTGTTTTCTCTCTCATAAAGCTGAACAGGGAATGCTATTGTTTACTTTTCATTTCAGTTTCATATTGCCAAGGGAAACAATTTTAATCCTGCTATTTCTGATGTCAAGAGTCCATGAAATAGGAAAGGGCGGGAGTGGTGTCTCTGAAGTCTGCTGCAAAGGGTCATCGCACGAGAGGTAATCAAGACTTACTTTTGTGCTAAGGGAATTGAGAAAACTCTTCACTCACTGTTTACACATTGTTATCCTTCAGAGTGAGGAATAATAAATAACATGCATTATTTACAGACGGTTCAGCAAACCAAGGGGATTTGGTTTTATTGTGTTTGCTTCTGTCCTGTCATACATTTCAAGTGGTGAACATCTAATCAAAATTACGATTGTGGTAAACACGTATCATGCCCTTCTGACCTTGTACATCATCGAGTGTGAGTGTTTAGAAGGCTGAGTGGCAGAAAGAGAACCTCTAACCTTTGGGTTAGAGGCCTCTGTCATGTTGAATCTGTGTAATTGTGACACATGCTGACAAAATGCTTAGTGCACAGTGAGTAAACAGAAAGATATACAACCTGCTCTGTGTCAGAGGTGAACTTGGTCAAGATGAATAAAGCATTTTTTTTTATTCATTTGTGGTTTGAGTTTGAGTTTTTATTCAGGAAACAGGTTGTGCAGGAGAATGAATGCAATTTGATTAGCTCTGGAGATAATACGTCTTAGTTAAAAGATGGCTTAACTTCTAACATCGTCTGTCATTTTTGACCTCACCAGAATTTAGAAGTAAGACAAAACCACATCAAGATAGAAATGTCATCATGTCTTTAGAATATAAATAAGAATATAATCTCATTCTATGCTATAAATTGATCCTAACTCTAAAATCCCTTGTTCTTACTTTCTGTTTTTATATGTCTCCACCATTGTGGGTACTATTCTATTCTATTCTATTCTATTCTATTCTATTCTATTCTATTCTATTCTATTCTATTCTATTCTATTCTTTAATGAGAGTATATACGCTAAAGCAAAAATGTTTTTTAAAACATTGTGATATTTCAAAAACAAGCATGTGCAAGGAGGAAAAGGGAGACACAGTTTTTTTAGGTCTAAACTTTGGTGAATAATTAGATGATTATTACAAATGAAGTTGTGATCAAATGGTAATTATTTTTATAAACAAAAAACACTTTTTCAATTTTCAAGTGTTGCTATTGATAAACATAGAAACAATAAAACAGCCCATGTATGTTATACACATTTTGTAAAGCATAAAAAAATGTTTTCACATTTTAATGATAATTTCACATTTTAATTATCATCTTTTCTTTTGTAACAGACTATTAGCAGCTCTGCATTTTAACATCAATAGAAACCAAGAAGATGCTGGAACCCACGATTTCAAAAAGGTGGCCTGTCAAAGCACTGATTGCTCTCAAAGCCATCATATGGTTAGTTTTTTGAGTCAGTGTCTTGTAATAAAGACCATGTGTGAGTCAACAACAGTGGAAATGAGTGCGGTCTAAATTATGTTTTCCTTTAGTCCAGGTCACCACAGGATCAGGGTGGAGGGGTTTGTCCACCTCTGCACCAGCTCTACTTTCCACTTCGTACAGGGGTCCAGATTTAATAAAGGACATTGATGTGAAATCTGATGATTTCTTAAAAGCACACACCATTTTGTTTTTTATCCTAGGTTAAAAAAGAACATTGCTGGGGATTGAGGCATCTCTAGTACAAATTATGCACTTGGTTACTTTTTATTTTCAGATAGATTAAATAGTTATTTTTTGGGTTTTGACTTTTTTGTCAACAAGTAAGTTTAATATGTTGAACAGGGGCCCTTTCAAAGCTTTAATGAATGGACATAAATGTATTCATGTAGTCAGTTTATCAATCTGTATTAGATTAGACTTTGGACCCCGCCCCAAACAAAACTAAGACAATATAATTTTTTTTTTTTAATATCGTTCCTTTTCAAGCAAAGGTCATTGACACCATTTATGTTTCCCTGCCTTGAGGCAGACACAGGACAAGCAGGTAAAGGGTTCCTGATGTGCTAGAAATGTGCTAGAAATTCTGTAGGCCGAGCGGACAAGCAGCCTGCATGCAGTGTAGCGATACTTCCTGAGGATTGGGGTGAAATATCAATATTAATATTAATGATGGCATCAAAGAGTAACAATAGATATGTAGAGTATTAATCATCTGATGATACATCTCTGCTAATATTGCTTTGTTTAGTTCTGAGGTCCATTATGTTGTCAGGTGTTCCTAATATTTTGTATAGTCCTGTCATAAAAACTGTCATTCATAAACTGAATGACATTGCTTTGAAACTGTATTTTGCACCATGTAAAAGTACTACTGCCATCCAGTATGATCTCAGTAACAAATAATAGAGTAAAATTATGAGGAAACATGTTAGAAAATATTGATAAACTTAGCAAGATATTTTCACTCGCGTCTGCTGGCCTGGAGGACCATGCTCCTGTCTAAAGTGAATACATGCTTTCTGCAGCACAAAAGGATTTAAACGGTTGGTAGGGGTGCAACAACGCATGAGAACCCAATAATAAATTAGATTTTTGCTCATTCCTATGTCGGGTTTCAGCATCATTCAGCAGCAGTCTATCGGGGAAGGGTCTCATTATGCAGTTTTATCCAGACTGCAGCTGCATACTAAGCTCCTTCTACAACAAGCTGATGCTGAATGATGCTGAAACGAATTAAACTTATTCCTTCAGAGGGACAGATACCACTGGTCTTCCAGTCCTGATAGAGATCTAACAAGATCAGACAGCACAGTGAACAGGATATCCCACATCACTTGCAAGAGGATCGCTGGTGAGAACTGTGATTGGGATCAATATGAAGGCTAGGGAAACGTTGAATAAAGGGAAAAAAACCAGAAATATTTTCTCAGGCATTGGAACGTAGCACACATTAAAATCAGAGGACATTGCTCCCGCAGAGGACATTGCTCCCACCTGCAGCTGGTGTTTCAGCGATTACCACCAGAGAATATGCCCAGTTATCTGTAAATAGATCACTGGGAAAAAAATTCTGAATGACGTCTGTGGTTCAGAAAATAGCAGGATGCTGCTGTGTTTCCTTTTCAATACAGCAATGAATTAAGTAAAATCATTACAATCTACAGAAGTTAATAAGGGCTTTTTTGGCCAGCTACCCAAATACAAGCTAACACTGGTCTCTTACCATGACACTTGCACCGTTCTCCACTGATTGCTCTTAGATCACAATTCAAACTGTCTCCTTTGGCAATTAATTTCCTCCCGGTCGCTTTCTGATCTCTTGGGCAACAGGCTTATAATAATAGCGTGGTGCTCAATCATACATTTAAACATTTAAAGTCACTTTATTGTCTGAATTAGCATAAGTATCCATTGTTTACTGCTGTAAAGCTAAGCAGACTCCCTGTTGTTATGTCCCTTCGGGTACCCCGTTTTATATATACAGAAGTACAATTCTCTCAAAAACAACCCAAAAAGCCCAAAATAGTTCATGATAATGATTCATGATAAAGTGGGTTTCACGAAATTGAAACTGTATTTAATAATATAAAATTAAATTAAAATTGTATTATATTATTTTAAACTGAATGACATTGCTTTGAAACTGTATTTTGCTGCACTGAAATTCTCTCTCAGGCCTGGAATTTGATTTCACTTCTAAAATTCAGATGTTTTCTTGCTACCCATCTGAGTCCTTGAGAAAGACTAAGTTAATCAAACACAAATTGCCATTGTGGATGTGGTGAAGTGGAGCTCACAGTACACTGTTTGATCCCCTGATGCCTAGCAGGAAAACTCTCACATTATCAAATTTGGTACATGCATATATACTTCTAGGCAAACAAATGTTAGGTTAACTGTAACAGCTACGCTGCTTGTGCAAAAGTTCCTGGATCGTCAGTGTTTCCCATATGGCTCCATATTGCAGGAACCTGTAGCAAACTCATTCCAAATTTCATGCTAAAGTAGCACCTGTTAATATTACTGGATAGGACATCAGCCCCAATTCATCTGTATAGAGGATGGCATACACTGGCAATTGTGTACCTGGCACTTCCTAAGCATGTAATGATATTAATACATCCTTAGAGTTTTGCTGCTAGTCATTTGACATGATGAAAGTCTGTGCTCTATACTTGGGTCTTTTTCAATAATCCAGATGTGTGTCACAGAAAAACCTAAAATTTAGAATGGAAATTCTAAAATCAAATCTTTACTATCAAAGTAATACATTTAATTTCAAACAGATTCACTCTAATCTAAATTCAGTTTCTGATGGCACTAGTTTTTGCCAAGCCTCTCTAAATAGTAAATATCTGTCCCTTCTTCTTTGTTAAAAATTTATGTCTCCTGTCTAGTCTAGGGGTGATTGGTTCTTAACACTATTTTCATTTGCCCCTTTGCTTCTCTGTTAAGTGCATTTGTGTAACCCATGTTTTTTGTAGTTCTTTTGTAGAATTTGACTAGCATCATCCATGGTTGGTTTTGTCACATAAGGGCATCACTCTGTCCAGATTCAGCACTGCGGTTTATAGTTCCTTTGCTGCTCTTTCCCTGTTCTTACTTTTTTAACCCGAAAAAGGTAATACATCGGAAGTTCGGAACAAGAGCTAGGATCTACAATTTGCAGTATTCTGACTGAGGAATTAATTTGTTTTCAAGTATCTGTACTGGTAGCTTATGACTTGTTGATCGTTTCCCCCTAGTGGTCTGGAGCATTTCCATGAGACAGATCGACAGGAAAAAGGTGGCTCGTTCCTTTCAAGTTGGAGGACAGTGAAGGATTTCAAGTATCTTGGGACCGTATAGTATAGAGCGGGAGACCAATAAACAAATTGGTGCTGTTGCTGCTATAATTTGGATGCTACATCAGTCTGTTGTGGTAAAGAAAGAACTAAATGACAAGGCAAACCTCTAGACTTACTGTAGGTCAGTCTACATTCCTACCCTTACCTATGGTCATGAAATCTGGATCATGAATAAAAGAATAAGATACCTGGTTACAAGCAGCTGAACTCAGCTTTCTCTGTAAGGTGGCAGTGCATGGGGCGTGCAGGTGGCACAGTGGTTAGCGCGCATGACCCATGTACGGAGGCCTTAGTCCTCGATGCGGGTGGCCTGGGTTTGAATCCACATCAGTGGTCCTTTCCCGCATGTCTCTCCCCCTCATTCCTCCTTTCCTGTCAGCCTACTGTCTGGAAAAACAAGACACTAGTGTCATAAAAACAAGCTTAAAAAAGATAGGGTGATAACTGCTAAAATTTGTCTTAATAATTTTGCATATTTTATTACAGTAAGAATGTTTTTTCACATTTTAGCTGATATTGGCAGAGAAATTATTTATAACAATTTCTTTAAAAAAGTAACAATACAGTGGAAGTTTGTATACCCCAATTTACTGACTAATTTACAATAGTTTGCCAGTGATGAAGAGTTATTGAAGCAAATTTGAGATTCGACATTTGAAATATGTCCTTATGAATGTAGTACAGGCATGTACATGACAGAAACGGTGTGGTGTGCTCCACAGTTAATGCTGAGTCATGTCCAGAGAGTATTAAGATGGATCAAAGACTCTCTGGGAGGATCCTGTTAAAGCCTGCATGAGCGTCACAGCATGTAAGCACTGAACAGATGGTCCCCCCCAAATGCAGGCATTTTTCTCCAAACTCTGAATTAAAGGTATTACCTCTTGTCCTCATGGTATGAAAAGAGGAGTGTGTGAAAGAAATTGATGAAACCAAGTTGCTCTGTTTGATGTGACAGTTTTAAACTAAAACGCTATGACGAAATCCAGAGGACATTACAGAGGTAAGATGGACACATAGCAGAAGTAGATTTCATTTTTCCTGAGATCTTTTATGGTACAGAGAATGGGAGTGTAATTTTGAGACTTGGGACTGCTCATCCTTGAAACATCTGTAAATTAGACATTTTTGTTTACCTCCATAATTTTTCTGAGTGGTTTCGTATTGTTACCCAGGGGAGAGGCAGGAATCATGTTTTAAAAGAATCCTTTCATTCTTTTAGGTTTTGGTTTATAAATTCATGACTTTTCAGCCACTCCAAATCATTTCCAGCCCTTTGATCTGAAACTCCCTTTAAGAAAAAAATCTTAAAAAGCTGCATTTGCTTCACCCCACCGACTATGCTAAATAACTACATGATGCTACAGAGATGACAATTCTGCATGTAACAACTTCTATTTCAGAATCTAGTCGTTGCCTCCCTGGGGTTTAAAGTGAGGGAGATGAGTTGCAGTAAAGTTGATGAGGAGATGTGGAAACTCTTAGTCTTTGTGCTGGAACAACTTTGCAAACTAAGATAGTTGAGAGGCATTTTACACCATATTTTCCCTTTTATATCTTATTTTTAGCAGTGAGGAGAGATTGGCATGCTGACATGAGCAGCGTTACACCACCAGTCCCCTGTGATGGAGTGGCACTCACAGAGCTGCCTTGCCGTTGCTGTCAGAGCTATGGGGATGTGATTTGGGAGCTTGATTTTCTAACTTACACTTAGGGGAAAATGGTAAGGAGACTCTGCTGGATACATTTTTACATTTATAGTACATCCTGGAAATATTATTACCCAGGATAGCAGACATGTTTGGCCTTTGCATTTAAAAAGGGAAGTAAAATCCTCAGCATAACAAATTTTCTTAGTGGCCTCTTTATTCTACTAACTATTATGTATTTCTATTAACATTATTGTAAACATTTCTTCACAAGTTTACTTGGCAAATTAAATTAAAGTTTGAAACATTTACATAAAAAAAGAAAACCATGTTTTTTAAAAATTCTTATGATGTATATTAAAATAGGAAAATAATGCTAGGAGAAAGGTCCTAGAAACAGTGAAATAAATAAAATAAAAATAACAACTCAACTTTTAGCAGAAATGGCTGTGCTCTGCCTCACATCACTACTCACTATTTCAGTAGTGATGCATTTCCTTACTGGGCAGGCAGAGCAGGATCAATGTAGGTGCTTCCTGTAGGGGTGGGTTAAACCTTTCTCACCTAGTTCAGTGATGGTCCCTTCCTGAGGGTTAGCAGATATGTACTCACTCTTCAACAATCAGAAGCCCACCAAGAAACAGCAGACCACAATCATCTCTTTCGTCTGGAAACATTTACAGACAGTTTACTGCACATGTTCACAACAGCATGCAAGTCACTCAAGCTTCAACCGGATGTCACTATCCAAGCCATTAAACATGACTTTGCTATAGCATATACTAAACACAACCATACAGAAATATCTAAAGGCAATTGCATACATTCCAGATTGGTCGTAGTTATGCAGTCAAGTGTAATTTAATTTTCAAATCAGTAAGAAAAGTTTTTTTTGGCCAGGAAAACCCACCTGTAGTAAATGTTTTGATGGTCTTGAATAAGTAATTAACCCCTTATTAAGCTATTGGCTGACCTTTAATACAACTCACTGTATTTGCTCTTTTTCATCTTTTAGACTTTCATACTGGCTCAAAATTTAAAATTTATCCTTTTAGCTTTATATCCTATCTTCAAGAGAAACTAATATAACCAATCTTTTACTTTATTCTCACAGAGAAAGTACTCCTGGATCAGTCCTTCTTTGTTCCGTTGGAGTGTCTGCTGTCTAATCATGGCAGAAGGCTTTTCACACTGAGCTTGGTTCTGCTGGAGTGTTTATTTTTTGTTTAAAAGGTAGTTTTTCCTCTCAATGTTGCTACATGCAGGCTTGATAAAACTCTGTTAGCGACAGAATCTGAGCAACTGTCTAATGTTGATACATGCTCATCTAGGAGGAAGGATTTCAACAATCTTTCCCTGCAATTTCTTGATGCAATTTAGATAGCTTTTTCTTTACTATTCTAACTATTTATTCAAAGAATTTGTGAATATTGTTTAAAGGGAAAATCCTATTTATATTATTTCGGAAGAACCAGTATATCAAAGAAAAAAACAAGTAATTTTTTTATTTGTATCACCCACATACTGTAAAAAGACTTTTTGAAAAGTACAAATTGAGCATTACACTGGAGCTTAACTCAGCATCTAGAGAACACTGAGAAATTCCAAAATACATGCTTTCACTCAGCAGAGCAGATTAATGTCCCTGTTTCCTTCCTCAGCTGACTTAAATCCTTTTGAGGATTTGATTCACTGCTCCTCTCAAACGTCACATGTATAGAAAAGGATGACAGTACTCATCTCTGAAGAGCCTTTGGAAGACTAGAGGTTGAAAGCCTGTTGCTGAAGGGTGCTGTCAGAAATGTCAGAAATGTCCTACTAAGGTAAAAATAAAGTTATTGACCTGATGTATTATAGCTATAACTTGGCTGTATATACTGTGGGAATTTTAACCCTGCCATAAGATCAACCCTGTCTTGTTAGTCTTCCAATTGATGCCTGCGGCAATCCATTTAACAAAGGGAGTGATTTATATGATCTAAGGCGTTGATCAAAACATCTACTTCCCAGTCTGGTGGTTTAAATGTCTTTCACATGTGTGATCTTCTACAACCGACTTATAGTAATAAATAGTGGCTTAGTAAAAGCAAGTGAACTTGTCACGTACCGTATTTTCAGGTTCATTCCGTGCAGCTCATTTTGAGCCATCACTCTATTGAGCAATTAGCTTAGAGGACTTTGAATGCACACAACCATATAAACCAGACACTGATTCTCTTGTCACAAAATCAATGTGGATCAAAGACGATGCAGTGAGGCCTGAGATAGTGCTAACAAAGTGATGTCTTTCTCACTTTTACTATTATTTTACCTCCCCCTGCAAACTCAAGTGTTACAAGCAGGCAAATGATATTGAAGTACTGTGGGAAATGTTAATTACTTACTGTTGCAATTAGGATCACAAGCAAGTATTTTACTCATTGTTCATTTTGTGAAGCATGGAAGTGCGTAATGAAAAGAAAATCAAATTATATCTGCATGTAACATCTTGTCAATGTCTTAAAACATTCATGTTAGTAGAGGACTGAATCGTGGCACAGGTGTTAGCAATAATGTCTTGCTGAAAATAGATAACCCTCTATATAAATTCCTCAAAATCCCATCCGTCTCAGAAACATTGTTGTGGCAACATATTGCCATAGAGATGCTTGAAATAAGGGCTAAAAAAGCAAGAAAACTAACAAACAAAAACAAAACATCTGAAGGGGAAACATCACAGTACCCTCCTGTCCTCTGCTATCCTCTAAACAGGTTCAAGTTTAGTTTAGCCAAAATGCTACTAAATCCATTAATCATCATGGTGGGAAGACATGTACATATAAGACTTAATTGGAGTTAATTGGAGAATGGTAATTAAAACCTGAAACTTCAGAGGTACATAAAGACAGTAACAATTTTGGTCTTTTATTACAATGTCTCAGCAGGATCTCAACAAACATATCCATGATTATAACTTAAGTCCAACTGATTAGTGCAACGTTACTGGTCTGCCTAAAATGTTGATCATCCAGAATGCTGCTGCTCACGTCCTCATTAAAACTAAGAAAGTAAAGCACAAAGTCCTTACGCTGGCTCTTAATACCTCAGAGAATAGACTTTCAAGTAATTTTTTTAGTCTATAAATCAATAAATGGCTTAGTTCCAAAATACATGACATGCTTTTTGTCAGCCTGTTAACCAACCACACCACACTACACCATCTCCACCTCCATTTTCTTATGTTAGGTTAATGTACAGTACTTTGAAATGTCTTGTTCCTAATATGAGCAGTCTAAATTGCCTTGACCTGCATTATGGCATGTATCCATGTGTTTATATGTTTTTATCCTTCCGTGAAAAAGAAATCCATACTGATCAGAAGAGGAAAGATTTTTTTCTAATCTTTAATGCTATACTGAATGCCCAACTCCACTTTATAATTAATTTCAGCCAGCTCCTTTGTGTCCTGTCTGTCATTACTGGACAAACTGGTTAATCCAAGTGTGTCTGGCCATTTCCATCTTGGTTACCAAGGCCACACACATGGTTTGTTTGGTAATGAAAGAAAGGAAACAGAAGAGCTGGCTGAAATTCAGGAAGTAGTGGAGTTGGGCACATAGCCCCTTTGACCACAGGTGGTCAAATGTAGTTTCCTGTTTTACAATTGACATAAGTACCAATTGGTGTGATTTTCCACTGCTGTAGTCTATCTTCTTCTAGGTTTTATATATGGTGTATTCTATTTAGTATAATTCAATTCAATTTTAATTCAGTTTATTTATATAGCACCAATTCACAACACATGTCACCTCAAGGCACTTTACAAAGACAATTCAATCAAATCACACAGTCAGATTAGTTAAAATTTTTCTATTTAAGGAAAGTATAGATTAAAGTATAATACGTGTTTATTTGATTCAGTATTTCCTATCAAACCAGCCTTCACCTCTGACCTCTTGACAGAATTTGAATTTAGTTGATGTTCACAGGTTGCTCTCCAACCAGACTAACTGAGCTTCAGTTATAATCTGATGAAAAAGTGGCTAAAATTTAAGTGTTAAGATGTGCAAAACTGAAGGACACATTCCCCCAAAAGACTTGGTGTAACTGTACTGAAAGGTGTTTCTAGACATTGTCTGAGAATGAAGAAGTACAAACTTTTGCCATATTTTTCAGACATTTATTTGTTTATTCACTGCTTCATGTCCATGTATCTGTTCATATTTGAATAAAACACATTGTAGCTTGTGGTTGTAACATGATATAAAATAAAAAAAATAGAAAGTATTGATACTTTTGCAAGATCCTATATTCATACAGAAACCTGTGCTTAAGATGAATTTTCTTACATGTTCATCAGATCCTTTTTTAATTCTTGTTTTCTCTTTTACAAGAAAAATGTTCTCAATTAATGATTTTTGAAAAAATTAATTGCATTACTTACATAGTAAACACACAAGTTACTCCTGTCATAGGCCCTGATGTATTTTGATGTGATCACAGATTGTGGGCTGTACTCACATAACTCACTGGTTTCATCCATCTTCTCACCTAAACCCTGATTGTTGCGTTTCCAACACAAAAAGCTGGGAGGTGAAGTGAAAATACAGTGAACATATGTTCAATGTCTTGCCTGTCCATCTGAGCCTGCAATGAAAAAAAGTCGGAACAGGGAAGATATAAGACTGTACTGAACAATAACGTTCTCCCATGATGCCTTTGAACATGTCATTGATCATGATGCTGTGAGGGCTATGAACAGATGACCAAGCATATCTAAAATTGAGACCTCATTTTTTCCTTTTCCTACTGGAATTACAGAACAAGGGAACAAAGGTATTTTAAATCTTTAGTTAAAAAACAAAATTCAGTAGCTAAATCATCCTTCATTGTAGATTTTCTATTGCTACATTCAGTCATCACATAGAAATACCAAAGTCCTTGTTGAACTGTCTGTTTTATACCTGACTTAAAAAAAAAAACAGCAACTTTCACACCGTTTTGCATTCTATTTCTCTTATATATGTGAGGTATTTGACAAAGTTTGTATTTTTACAGAGATTCAAATTCTCAAACAGAAATGGATTTTAAATATTAATTGCTAAGGAAAATAAATGGTACCGGATACTCAAAGTAGAATTAAGTATTAGAAGTCATTGTTAGAACTCAAAAAAAAATTTGGCATTCGGCCACAGTTTTTGTGTTCAACTATTGGATTTGTTTTTTGTAAACACAGCTGCTTCTAGTACATGTGTGGGTGGCACAAACCGACTTAAAAGCCGTATAAATACACAAATACCCCCACAATCCTGGGGGTCCCATAGGAAGAAAAAGCACAGCAAGGAGTCATATGAGTGTATTTTTGTATTATTAGCTGTTTGTTCTACCAGATAAGTGTTTGTGTGACGGCTGTACTGTGTGGCTGTGGCACCGAGTGAGCAGGAGAGACATGCTTGAACTCAACCATTAATATTCATGCAGCTTCCTGCACATAGTTAAGTGAAAGGATATTGTACATGTGGACTCTTCTGTAGTCATCTGATAACATTAGAGGTGGAAAAGCTGAGGAGAATCACTCCAAAGACAGCTTCATGCTTCCTACATGCCCTCAACAGTCATTCTACTCTCATTAATTACAAGTTCTGTTTTAAAAAAACCTTCATTCTCTCCTTTCATCACTGTTCATGAATGGTGTACAGTTTTAAAGATTTTAGATTAGCAGTTTTGACAGGTCTGCAAAACCGGACATTTTGGGGTTTATTTTAAAAAAGTGCCTTGCTTCAGAACAGAAGAGCACCCAAACCACTTTAGTAAGTTCACTCACTTTTTTCTGGACTAAGACAGATTGGGAGATATCAAGGGAACTCGGGAAGCTCTGTAACTGGCTCGCCTCAAGGTGAGTGACAAAATCACTACACCATCAGCATATTTCATTCTTTTTGTACCCAGAGCTAAGAGAGCCAGAGAGCCACTTTGTCAGTAGATCAGAAGGAAGTTTTATTCAAATTAAAAAACCAGGATATATCTGGGCACTGACACTTAGAGTGGCTATGGTAGGAAAAGACAGAATATACGCTAACTTCACTTTCTTAGCCCCCTCCTGATAAAGAATAGCAAATCTTTTTTTCTTCAGATGAAACCAGAGGATCGCAAGTTGAATTTAAATGATGACATAGACATTTATAATGTACAAGTACTATCAACATATGTTTTCTTTCAGAGGCATTTCAGTGGTGGTTTCAGGACATCGATGTCATCTCTTCTTAAAAATATTAAACTTTTCATGATTTTAGTGTGAACATTTTTCTTCTAAGGCTTTAAACCAAGTGCAAATGTTTACAAGCCCTTAAATTTTGGCACCCTGGGAAAGATGTGCCACAAGCCTTTAAAATTGATATTTTGTTAGAACAGCATTACCTAACAATGCAACAAAGGCTGCGGTTGTCTAACATTGTATTTTACTTCTTTTACTATCTTAAATAATCAGCTGTCCCTCTTTTTTGCCTTTCATTTTCTTTAAAATTTTGGTTTATAAAAGCGTGTTTAGGGATATTAAGAATCCCTTTGTGAACACACTATTGTTGTAGAATTTTATTGATTTTTAAAAATCATTTTATGACGACCTTATATAATTGTCTTAATTTGATGTTTTACCCATTTTGAAGGGTGGTTCAAAGAAATGGTCTTCTGAGTGAGTGTAATTGCAGTGACTATTAAAATAATTTCATAGCTTTAGATATATATTTTTGTGAAAAGAATAGCTTATGAGCATATTTGTAATCCTTTTTACTATTAGTGCTAATATATTTGGGGGGTTCACTTTAGGAAATGTTTTTATTACTTGACTATATCAACAAAAATGTAATATAAACATATTTAGATATGTTTTTTGTATGCAAGTTTTTTACATACAGTTTTATTATCCTTGTTGACAGCAATTGCCATTTTTGTTAATGCTGTAAACATAGCTTCCATGCTTCCATTGATATATTTGTCCTAGTTAGTGAAGTTGATGTATGGAGCTACTTCACATCCAAAAAATGCTTCCTTTGTTCTTTACAGCATAACCAAATCCAGTTTATATAATCAATACCAATGTAACTGTAATCTATTTCAGTTATATATTTAAGACAGTAAGCCTTAACATACTGCTTATGTGCTAGGATTGTTACTGTTCTGTCTCTTCATGACTGCTTTCTGTTTCCCTGTTAACTGGTTTCTTTGCCTTCCCAGCTGATTTAGTAAGTTACATACATTCATCAGGACAAAGCACAGCCTGAAGAAGTTCCAACACAGAAGAAAATTGTGCCTAAATTGTAAAGGGTTAGCAGTGATATTTATAATGATACCTTAATACCTTAATATTATGGCTTTTCTTCTTGCTGTTGTAGTAAAAAACTTTCACCCTCATGGAGCTACAAAGGGCTGTTGTGTGAGATCAATTATGAGGTCCACAAATACTTTGAGGTGTGAGACAATGCTCTTTAAAGCTGGCTAGTCTTTGTATAACTAAAGCATAGATTGGTTCAGGTTTTATACAGTTCTTTCTGTTTTAACCCAGACTTTGACTCCACCAGACCTGTCCCTTGTCTCTGATTCTGTTTGTGGTTTAACTGAACTGGATCTCATGGGACTGGTGTGGAGAGGAAGATGTCTGTCTTAGGAACCTTAGGGTCTCAGTTTTTAGCCAATGAAGTTGTTTTGTTGGTATCTTCATTTAGTTACTTGAGCAGATTTTTATATGCTGGAGCAGCTTGCAACCGAGTGAGAAGCAGCCAAGATGACTGCCAGCTCCTTTATGCGGCTTATCTTTAACTCAAAGGTAGCATTTAGTTAAGCTCATCAGGAGGACGGGCTTTGTCTGAGGATGGCCCCTGGACCCAGTGTAGGGGATGGGAGACAGAGGGACTCAGGCAAAAATTGAACCACTGTTGGCCTTGGTTTCCCTACCTATGCACGAAACTGATCTAAAAGAGAAGATGCCCCTCAGTGACAGGTCACTATATCCTAAATACACAAAAGAGCATTATTGCGAATCTGTCTGCAGCTATTATACTTATAGACATTAATGTTCTCTTTACATCTCTGTCATGATTTGGACCATTTCTACATTTTTCTATATATTGTAGGTTCAGATTTTCAAGATTGTTTTTTTTTAAGTCTGTTTCTTTAATGCACAGATATAAATGCTTATGTAACTTTTTAAAACATATTTTTAATCACATCTTTGTAATAACTACACTACTTTTTATACCGAAAATTTGCCTTTACTGTAAGGTCTATTCTTGCTTCCTTTTTAATTTTTTTTACCTTTGTGTGGAAGCTTTACCTATCACCTTGCTGCTGGTGAATGGTTTGCTGTTATATTTATTTTTTATAGAATTTAGCAGCTGATAAACCTCCTACTGGAATGTGGCCAATACATCTTCCTACTGGAAAAGGGTGCATTGCTCTTCTTTTTCAAGAGCAAATGCAGTAATTCAGGTATTGCTCCAGTCTTTCTTGGCAATGTCATATTTCATTGTTGTCAAGGATCAAGTTGCAGAGAAGGGATAAGAAGGGGAAACATTCTTTGCAACAGGTAATCTTCAAATTTGCAGAACAGAAAATTAAAGCATGTAAATTTATTATGACATAAACTAAAATCTAAGGAACAAAATACAGAAAGGGTCTGAAAAAAAGCTAAAAATTGCATTAGCCTCAATATAGAAATGTTTGGACTAATGAAATGTAGTGACGTGCATGACATCAACCAGAGGTAGAAGGCAAAACAAGCAAAAGCAAAGAAGCAAAACAAATATGGCTGCATGGGTTTTAGCTGAAATACCCGCTATTTCTTTTTGGAAAATGAGCAAAAGGACAACATTTTTGCTTTTGTGGATGGTAAAAATGTCTGCATGTTCCTGTGAAACAAATCAAGAATATTATATTTCACAGTTCTTATTGCTGCTGCAATTGGCTAAAAGCTCAATATGGGAAGCAGCTTGAAGAATTTCACTGAATGTTGTTCCTTTTGTGAACACTTTTTTTGGGAGTCTTACCTGATAAATAACACATGGTTTGAATCTTACATAAAAAACAGGGATTTCTTTGTTTCAATCGGAAACTTCTCATCAGAGAGGCCAAAGGTCACATGTGGGGTACCCCAAGGCTCAATCCTAGGACCCCTTCTTTTCAATATTTATATGCTCCCACTGGCT